>PDGT01000066.1:144194-171060 GCA_003671415.1 Megathymus violae | reverse complement strand
TCGTTATAGCTGTATAGGTATATACGAATTTTCACAGTTTATTCCAGCTACAGAACTTTCGTTTAGTGTGGGTCAGCCTCAATATTTATGTAATTTTATATGAAAGACTAAAAATATCTTCATAAATATTTTGACCGGCGTACAGTCGGACACTGGTGCAAGTACCTTTTTCGTGTTTGTAGTAACACAAAAATAAAGAATTCGCGGATAATTTTAGAAGGAAGCTGGTACATAGGTAGGCAGGTGAATTTTACAACGACGCACTTACAATGAGAGTTAGCCGAGCGGTACAGATCTCGGCGACTTTCATAAAACTTACAATTTCAACAATAACACATGAAGTATGTGGTTTTAAGTTATGACTTTAAAATTGAAACTAAAATAACCACGATCCGAGTAACATTTATCTATATGCCTGTAAAGTACCTCCAACACTCGCTCTGCAGGTAGGGTCGTTGCCAACCGGACTAACTAGAGTCGTATACCGTCACATGGATTTTCTGAAAATAGATGCGACCTTACCCCGTAAGAAACCGGAACTCTAGGTGGTGTGGATACGACAAGTCCTACTTGGGCCCAATTTCTTTTTGCAGCACTGAAGTTTGGCTGCACGTTCTTATGGAACAAGCCCAATATATTTCTTCCGAACATTTTCAACGCCGCTAATCGCGTATGTCGAGTAACCCGAAACAAAAAAGTGTCAACGATTTTTATTGTTTTATCGACAATTATTCAATTGTTCAAGTCGTGGCAGCCGGTAACAATAGATGGAGTTCTCTGTTCTGTAGAGAACCTCTGTGGTAGTAATATTGAAGATCGGGGACGGTTTCTTTTTTTCATCTTTCTTACTCGTCATATCAATTTTCGAACCGGTATTTGAAGTAACATCAGTAACATTAATACTGAATATATAATATAAATATATTTGGATTTAAATATCTAGATTAGTGTTGCCTGAATAATGAAAAAAAAACGATGTAATTACGTACTTAAAAATAAATCATTACATCATATTTCAAATTGAGCGACTGCAGCGAATATAATATTCCGTAAACAATTATTACATTGATATTCTTCCATCACAGCCTTAACATTCTGTTGTTTCTGGCGACGTTAGAGTGGAAATTATAATAGAAACGCTTAATATTTTAGCATAACGCTAATTTATTTAACTTTGAAATAGGAATATATAATTTATTTGTATCTTAATTTAATAAATTATCACGTACAAATGTACATTTGTTCGGTTGTACGACTCTTCTGTTTTAAGACCTTCAAATTAATAAATAAAAATAACATTAAGCACACTAATTTCGTTATAAATATTACGGGACCGTCGACACGAGAGAAGGGACCTCGAAGTTGTCCGAAAGTAGTGGCGAGGAATCCGACTAAACTCGTTGTTTAGCGAGTGTGAAGTATGCCGTTGTATACCGTTCGTTATTAGTTAGTTTCCTTTAGAACGACCTACTAGTTAAACGCTTTAGATATTAGCTATTAAAACCTCTTCAATATTTTGCATGTTCTTGTAGAGAGAGAACATACTACAACCCAGTATGGCAGCACATTCCCGAATAACAAACACGAAACTTACAGGAAGATTTTCATTCAATTCATAATCAAATTTCTTCCCAATATCTCGAGATTTTACCACATAGTTGGATTTATAATGTCTCACCCAATATTTAAATTCCTTGACATTAGTCATTTCTCTTATAAATGGTTCTAATTTGTCTTTCTTCTTTTCCTCTTTCTCTTGCTCAAAACAATTGGTCTCTTTTAATATACTGAGAGGAATATCATCATCGGAATCGCTAAAGTTGTCACGTTCTTCTGTAGCAATTTCAATATAATTCTTGTTTAAAGTGTTTTCATCAATCTTAGAATATTGCTCAATTTGTGTTTTAATTATTTTATCTATTTCTGGATCGTTGCTTATTTCTGAAATTGATACATTAGCTACATCCATATCTTCTCCAAGTTTAACATAAAGTTGTCGTATGTCGTATTCTTTTTCATCGAATTTGGGATCGCTTTTGAGAAAGCCTTCGTTATGGATTTCGTTTTCTATATAATCTTCTATTTTTGCATAATCTCGGTTCTGTTGATTTGAATGCATCTCAATCTGGTTATTTTCCAATACGCTATCATTGGTATTAATTACTGTTTGAGATTTTTCGTTCTGTGCTTCTTCTAAATATGAACGATGTACGTTATTTATATCATTCTGGTTATCCATTATAATAGATTCATTTGCTCCATTCTGACTATTAAGAACTAAATTATTTGTATTATCTACATGCTCAACAATATATTTAACTTGCTCTGAAATTTTGTTTAAAATATCGTTGTGTAAACTATTATAATAAGCTGATATAAAATTATCTACCACACGTTTAGCTTCTCCTGGTTTTGATCGATTAATGGTTCGTTTCTTTTTGGGCTCACTTGACGAAGCCTGGTCATCAGTAGAATTTATTCTTCTTTTATTTTGCCTTTTCACGACATTTTCTTTTGGAATCGGTATTTTATATTTTTTACATGCTAGTTCAATCAATTCTTTAATAATTGTACCTCTATCAAAAATATTAGGATCGAATTGTGCAGACTCATCTCTTTCGGGAAAATTATCAATATTATCTAATGAATTAACTTTGCCATCTTGCACAGTTAAGTTACTTTGAGTACCAATTTCAAAAAAATTGTCTATTCGTTCTTCTTTGATGGGGATATGGCAGTTGTTGATTGGGTCTGCAATTATATCATTAAAAGTATCATCAAATATACATTTACCGTCGTCTAAATCATCAATTATATCCAAAACTCTATCGTCCCTATAAGCGCTTTCATCGGCAATAGTAACATGTGACGCATTACTTTCAGTGTTGGAGTTCTCAGTGTTAGAATCATAACCGTGATCGCTTTCTTTGTCGCTACAATTTTCATTTAAGCCAATTTTAGTTACATGATGCATTTTGGGTGGTTCTGTTTTTAGCCAATTTTTATTCTGACAGTTGCGTACGTAAACCATTGTCATATCACCTTCCTGTACCGTTAGAGTTCCTATTACATATTTATTGAATATTTTTCCTGTTTCACAAACACCTATTATAGGATTATCTAAATCAGGGAGGTAACCAGGTAATACCAAATCTTTGATGGCATATACTAAAGAATATTGAGTAAAATCTTCACTTAGTAAGAGTCTCAAATCTGGATCTTGCACATGCTGTCCTACTACATCAATGTAAGTTGACATAGGAGTTAATGTTGCAGGAAAATCAGTTTTTGGTATCATTTGAGGTTCCGTATCTGATTTAATTTTATTTAAAATATCTATAGTAACATCATCACTCAATTTGACCTCTCTTCTTTTTCTTTTTTCAAGATGTTCCATAAATGTGTAATCATCTGTTTGGTTATAAAACTGTCGCGACATTCGTAAATAATTCTTACAAAGAATGTGTTTTCTGAACTGTAAATGCTGACACCATTCATTAAAAGAGAACAATCTATCACACGGTTCTGAAAACAAACCCAATTTGTAGGATCTCAAATAATTTTCTTCATCATTAATTTTGTCAATCTCTTTGGATATCCTCACTTCATAATCATCATCTAAACCAAGGCACATTTTTAAAGCAACTAATATGTAAGCCATACATACACCCTCGTAATCGGGAATACGTACAAGGCTTTTCTGAATTTTGGCATCAATATGCAAAAAGTCAATCGGAATAAAGTGCATCAGAGCGTAAACAAGGTCTTTTACGTCATTGGGAAGACACAATTCCTGTACAAAATTCCTCACAATCTTTCTCAAATCTGGTACCAATGGAACACCTAGCTTTAATATTTTAAAACACGTCAGACTTAACTCACGGATTGATATAGGATTATATTCTATTAGGCTAAGGGTGAAACTTTTCCAGTTATTTACAGCTTTCGTCTTTAATTCTTCAGGTACATATTTCATGCAATCATAAAGACTAAGACGACCTTCTCTAATGAATCTGAATAGATGTGATAGCTGGATGTCACTTCTATCTAAATTTAATGCTACATATAATATTGTAAGTAGTGTCCCTTTTGTTATAATTTTAATATGACGTACAATTTTATCTGACTTAGATTTCGTTGATTTACGATTTCTTGATTCAAGATCTGAATCATCATCAAAGCTGTCTTCCTTATCATTTTTATCCTTATCATCATCTTCAATATTCAATGCATGTTTTGATCTGAAAAATAATTTATTTAGCTAATCAAATTTTTCATTACATACAAGAATTTTCCATGTCATATTTCTAATAAAATCAGTTAAGTTGATAAAAAAAAACACATACCATAAAAAAAAATTTTACTTTCGAGATCAAACTGAATTAATTGCAAAAAAAAATTGTTATGTAATTGCTATGTAATTTAAGCCATTTTTTTTTTAATGTTAATCAAACATGTTAACAAACGAGCAGACGAGCCACCTGATGGTAAGTGGTCACCGTCGCCCATGGACATCAGCAAAACCCATGGTATCACTGATGCGTTGTCGGGCAAGAAATTAGAAGAAG
This sequence comes from Megathymus violae, assembly GCA_003671415.1. NCBI lineage: Eukaryota > Metazoa > Arthropoda > Insecta > Lepidoptera > Hesperiidae > Megathymus > Megathymus violae. The sequence goes on along the minus strand of PDGT01000066.1, from coordinate 166,492 downwards.
GTAAAAAAGAAAGAAAGAACTGACTCTCAAGCCTCCAGCCGGAACACGACGAGTCGTTTGGCAGCTGACTCAAGCAGGAGGGTGGTAGCTAGCCAGGCAGGGTTTACGGAAAGATAATAATACCAGTAATAATATTAATGACTTAATAATAATACTGATAATATAATCCTTACGAGAAGCCCTACTACCAAGCAGGCTGACTTCTGTCACCTCTTATGACACCCTGTTTTGTCAGCATGGGATTGGGGGGAGTATTCTAGGCCGCCCCAATACGGGTTTTATATCTATCATTATATGTCTATAAGCAATAGTATATCTCACTGTAAATCTTCCTTGACTTGAAACTGCTTTACATATCTTGACCATACCCACAATACCTTCATTTTGAGTGAAGGTTTGGCTCCAAGGGCTATCAACTCATCTGTTAGTCCAACAAGAATGAAATTGAAGGTATGCCATTTGTACCATTCACTGGTCACTGGAATAAATTATAGAGAACAATTAATAGAATTTTAATTAAAATTTGTATAATTAAACTCAAAGATGCTAGTTGGTAGTACCACATATTTATAAAAAGATATTTTCTATCATCTGTGATTTGTGTATTGTGCCTTAGAACAGTATTAGGGAAAATTAATAGAATATATAGAGCTTCAAGAGATTATTTGTATAGATTATCTAGAAAAATGTCTTACAGGTCTTGGTTGTTTACCTTGTGAGTAGATTTATGATATCCAAGATGTGGAAACTTGAAAAATTATGTATGTTGTACATTTATTATAAAATACATTTAATTAATACTGATTGTAATAATAGTAATAAGTAAGTAAGAGTAACTGAAAAGTAATTTTACACATTTATCATCAAATCAAGTAAACCCTCATAGTGGGGATTTTATGAGGTTATCCCTGCTTGTGGTGCACCCTGGTGAACAATGAACGAGGCTATGGTGCCAGGTCCTTCCCATTAGAAGTTACTAGGGTTTTTACTATGCAGTCTAATCCTGATAGTCCTTGCTTGATGTTAGGGTTTTTATTTATTAGATACACCAACAGCATTACACGCAAATCATTTACAATATTATAATATATACAATAATAATTTCCTGTATGTGTGCAGATCATAGGTGTATACAATATTGACTGACATATATGACATGAGTTAACACATTATGGAAAAAAGAGATAATGGAAAATAAAATTTTATACAAATAATATAAGAAATATGGTATGTGAATGATTATTTTACCCATAATAGTTAACTACCACCCTCCTAAAAATTAACTTGAAATACTGTATGTGTTTAAAGGGCAATATTAGAGACCCAGTAATAGTAACAATTCAGGTCCCCCATCTCCTTTTTGATCAACAAAATCAAACAATGTTCATGATGACTTCAGGGTTTATAATTGTTCATGGGCAACTGTGACCACTTCCTATCAAGTGGCTGGTCTGCTTGTTTGTGGACTAGTGACATAAAAAGTGTATTAACTAAGAAGCAATAAGAGCAAGGCAGAACCCCATAGTTAAGATATATTTTCACTGTTTAGTTTTATAATACAAAAATGTTTCTTACTCTCAATCCCATTTTTGACAACTGTGGTGAATCTTCGAGAGGTGGTATGAGCAAAGGTGCCATCACCCATCACCGTCTGTTCCACAACAGTCTCCCGCACGTTTACATCCTGAGTTCCGCACTCCACACAATAATAGTAACCATCCACTAAGTTCATATCTGTACCCCCACAAACGTTGCAAGGATCCATTTTTCTTCTTTTATGTAGTCTTAAATAATATAAGTTCTATCTTGGATGATTATTCAGAATTGTACGGACCGTATGCACTCATGAAGTATGAGAAAATTTATAAAAATTAAGGTTAATTTGTGTGTAAGATATATGTTAAACCCACGCGAACGCCGGCTGTCTTCTGTTTTCACTTATTTAATAAATGACAACATAATAACTTGTACATGTATGAAGTATGCGATGTAGGTACAGGTAAAAAATACATCGTTACCATAGTTGGGTATACTAGGCTAAGTTAAATTGATAACTAAAATATTTTGAGGTTTAAAACACGTGAAATAGCTGACTAACGTGACTAACTACAGTTTGAATCTGACATCGATAGTATATAGTATGCTGACAGTGACACTTGACGGCAGATAAAAAATTGAAACATATGATCTTTAGTACCGAAGAAGAGTACAACAAAGTACATACTTTAATATGTCGTAGATGTAATAAAACTATAAACTACCTAAATCGGTATCGACACTAATATAATATTAATTTCATGTTTGAAACACAAATCCTCTCAAATAACTATTGCATGTTTAGTGATCATAATAAAGCTAACGAGACAAATTAGTAAAATTCTGACTAAGAGTAAATTAACTTTTTTTGTATATGTCTAGTACTTCAGAATTATCATGATCTTGACAATCGATGGTGTATTTCAAGTAAAATAATTTAAAAATTACTGTCAAAAGGTATCTCCGGTTACTTCAAAATCATAGATTATTTTTTTATTTAATTTCACTCTGGCGAAACAGACATAGAGAAGGATAATTTTAATTTCCGAACGTTATTTGTCTATGTGGTGGCATTGTGCTTCTAGTTGATTACATTGACAAGAACAATATTGCCATAGTGAGTAAAATCCCCTATAAATGGTAGCTTATAAGAAAATTAAAATATTTTTTGTAATATTGGTATTAATTATATTACATTATGTCCATTAATGTATTCAAATTTTGAGGTGATGATACCTATTAAATAAAAAGTTATTAAATAAGTATTAATTTACTTTACAACAATCCGCAATTACAGTGTATGATGGTATATACTTCTATACATGCATCCATACATCCATCCATCCATCAGCCTTTGGAGGTCCACTGCTGGACATAGGCCTCCTCTAACTTGCGCCACTCTGATCGGTCCTGAGCCCTCTGAAAAAACATAGGCTAACATAGTTGTTGACAAGTCATGCTTTACTTAGTGTCATATTGTATTACTTGGCTCACTCATGTATGCATGATTAAATCTTATACATGCATAATAAAAAGTATTAATAAAAAGTTTCATACACCACTTCTACTTACTGCAAATGTTACATCGACGTTCTTCAGTCACGTAACTATTAATTTATGACCTTCAGATTAATAATTACAGTAATTAAAAAAAAAATACATAGAAATCATAAAAAAGTACTAGGAGCAGGAATTTGTAGTTTATTTTAAAGGTGGGTTTGACTGATATTCCTAATGTAAAGCTGTTATTTAAATTTGAATAAAACAGTACATACTAGATTTACTAACATGTGTTTTTAAGTGAACTGACACTTGAAATCAATTATTTTTAATACAAAAAATGTTATATGTATGTTTATAAGTAGCATTTCCTACGACATTTTTATTTATTTATATTAAAAATATATACATCAATAAGTATCATTTCTTTTTCTATTATTATAATACAGATCAATCGGTTTACTTAAGTAACGTTTGCTATTTTGTTGTCAAAAATACATCTATAAAAAGTTGAATGTGAATAATTTGGTAGAAAGTAGTAGTTTATAGAAATGCGCTATGGCAATTAGATTGCAACTGAACCTTGTAGTAATTTGTCGCGAGCGTTTCTCTACGTCAATAACTCGTAATATCTGGGCGTGTTCTTTGCTGGCGCGTACTGAGAGAAATTGACCGGCTAACCTCGTGTCCGGCATCCTCGAGCGAAAGACCTATCGTATGAGGTGATCAAACAGAAATGCTGGTACTATTTTTCTGTCACACCCTCCAGAGTTCAGTTGCGTGTTAGTTTTGCGGTTGTGTTACGGTTTGTCTCAGTTGTTTACTGTTTACTAGCGAGAGTGAGACCTATGGTGTATAGTGTTGAGTTTTGTGTAAGACCGCGCGTTCATTGATGGGCGGATATCTGAACGCTGTAAACGCGGCAGAGCGGCCGCTACAGCGAGTTTCTTCTCGGAGGATCTTCAATAAAATCCGGCACACTGGAACTGATGGAATTAGAAAATATAGTAGCGAACACGGTCTACTTGAAAGCGAGAGAGGGTACGTCGATTTACAATTGAAATTAGTTGTAGGAATAATTCATGAGGTTTGAATTCTATATTCAAAACGCTGTGCGTGTTTACCGTGCGATTGGTAAACATGGACAGTGCGTTGACCCACTAATCGTGTAAGATATTTTAATCGCCCAACTTATCTGTAACACTCTCATGTATACATTATGATCGCCTTGTGATATTGTATTGTTATCAAAGATTTATGTTTTACAAATCGTATTTGTAGTAATTTTCAAAAATCGTTTTGCCCGTTTGTATCAGCCCATATATACTTAAAATTTGAACTATCCTATCCTGTCCTAACAAATTCATGAGACATTTGAAATCTAGTTCTAAGAAATATTCAAGTATCTTTTATATGATTATAACTAAGCAAACACTGCATAGTATTTGAAATATAAAATTGTACTGTGATTCAATTATGTATTATTATTGTGTCATTTACAAAAACATTATAAAAAATTTTACTTAAATCGTATAAAGTATAGTAACCAAGGTTAAAAATAAACTTTCAACAACTCATATACCTTGTAGGACTGAAGCAAAAAAATATTGATCAAGTGTTTAGTTTATGTTTTGATTGTTAAGAAAACATAATTTTTAATTTTTTAGATCCATCTTAGAGTATCTAGACTCCGTTGGCCAGTAACATCTGCCGATTGTCTTTACCTACATTCAGTTACTGTCATACACCAAGCAAGCGTCAAAATTTATTGTAATCAAATAAGAAAAAACTGAAAGTCATTTAAAACCACTGTCAAGTTGTCTGGCCATAAATCCTTTAAATTCATAACACAGAAAAAAACATGTTCCTTTTTGATTGAATGAATTATTCCTACTAAAACCTGTGGCTATGGGATTGAAATAGCTGTGAAAATGAACCTCCTGCACTTTGAAGAATATATGATTAGTGAAAGTGATTGTGTATTTGCAGAAAAATATTCTGTGGAAATGTTTTCACAGACTGCATGAAATTAAACTACAAATTCTATAAACAAATAATTTGTGACATATTTGCAAATTGTAAAATACACGCAGCTTACGTATTTATTATATTTCTTGTGACTTGTATTATCTTTTTCCATTTATTGTAAGGAAATAATGGATTTGATGAATAAAAGCTTAATAATAGCCAACACATGTGTTATGTAGTATGTCTCCAAAAATTTCAGTATTTTGTAATTCAATAACATTACTAATATAAGATAATAAGCCTTTACTGTAAATTAGTTACTGAAAAATATAAAATTATGGAAGAGCTCTTCACAATACAGAGACCCAAATATATGGGTTCTTAATAGGGATGGTATGGATATGAATGTTCAGATCTGTATATGGATATGAATATATGACTAGTATTTTACCGGTTTCCATTATGGTTATGAATCTGAAATTATTTTAGGTTATCCGGTTGTTTTGGATAATTTCAATTATGAATATCAGATGATGTAGGTCTTGGAAAAAACAACACAATGCAGCAGTACCAGTTTGACATCATTTGTTATTATGTAGTAGTGTATAGTCACAAAAAAAACCATAGCTGTAAAAGTTACATAAAAAAGTTACATAATAAAAACTATAAAATTTTAACAATGCGGATAGTATATTGGCTCGGTCGGCGAAAATCTGCCATAACATATTTTATTTAGACCCCGCCGCTATCCTAAATTATCCAAAACTCTTTTATTGAATTTGGTAATGGTTATGGATATACTTTATTCCAGATAAGTATCTGATAGTTTTAGTTACGGAACCCCATAACACCCATGGTTCTTAAAGTAGGCTCAGTAGGAAATATCAAAGGATCAGGGAAATTCAAAAACAAAAAAAGGAAAGGCCATCTGACAAAACTTGTGAATGAAGATTTGATGTTTCATTACCGCTTTGCTAGCTTCTATGAAAACCATGAATATTACGCAACAGGTTGACAACATGTCTGTGATTCCCATGATGTAGTACATAAGAATGGGTAGTGGTGATCATTTATTATCATGTGTACAACAAAAAAAAACAAGCCAGATAAGAAAGGAGAGCCCAGAGATATGTGATTGACCTATAGTCAAATAATAAATTGAAAATTAGTTTTACTTTTTTATGAAATATTGATGAAAAGATTTAGTTACTGTTTAATAAATACTTACTGTGTAATACTAATAATAATAAATCCATATTTCATTTAGCTTCAGAACAATTCTTATTTGCATAGTTTTTTTCGTAATCAAATATGATATAATTTGGAACATAGTCAACTAAAAAAATACGGGTTTAGGAAAAAAAGCTGCTGGATTTTTATTAATTGTTTTAAGACAATTTAAAACTGTTGGTTGTTTATATATTTTCTATATTTATATTTATGCATGTGCCTACATTAACATTAACATAACATAACATAACATAACATTATTTTGAAATTGTAATGTAGTAGGCTCTGTTATTGATGTAGGGGCCTAAACATATTTATAAGAAATTCTTACCTGTCTCTGTGCGACCGTCTATCTGAACAAGTATTATACAAAAACCACTGAGGAAAGCCAGATGTTTCTTGGCTTATTTGGTACTTTGACCAAATATAGTACTTCTTATACTGGGAATTGGATCTGTTCTCTCGGAAATTTTCGGTGACTGGAGCGGGATACTAGTACTTAATAAAGCACAACACAAAAATGTCTATCGAGTGTGAGTGAGCGAATGAGCGATGTTACGAGCGGTTCCGTTGATTAAACGCGATTGTTCTAGAAATATTATTTCGAAGACCCATGAATATTGTGTTTATATGGAATGCAGTCAGAATATTGATATCGACATTGATATTCGATATCCTCACTACTGTGTTACTCGCATCGAATGAATTGGATTACATTGTAGACAGGTAGATCGCAATGGCAGTAACGCTTTTGTTCGATGCTGGCGGGACGCACTTCGCTGCACACAGATATGAGATTTTTTGTTCAATTTTGATATAATGTTATGTACAATTTTTAAAATTTTCTACAAGGATTTCCTAATTAGTCGAAACAAATACTTTTGCATACTTAAGGAACTATGTGCAGATTTACACTTTGATTTATACAATTTTTATATAATCAAGACGTGTGCATCTATAATTATGTTGTAGTATGAAAATAGAGAAGAAAAAATACGATAATATTTACGTTATTCGAACACTAGGTATTTTTGATTAAATGTAATCTTCAAATAATATCCAGTACAGTATCTACAGTGTAACGTTAATTGGTCGACGAACTTAAACAATGCTAGGGTGTTTGCATATAGCGTCAGTGGCGGGTAAGGATAACCGCATGCCTTTTGGAGGGTACGTTAGCAGTATGTCCAACGTGATATGAAATAAAATAAAAAATAATTCTTTGTGTACGCACCAAATAAATAAAAATTGTTCTTTTACTGACATTTTACAAGTATTTCTAGCACTCGACTCGACACGACCCCTTTTGCACTGGAGCAGCGTGGCCGATTACGTTTCGTTAGTTGTGAACAGATATCCGCAGATATAATACATTAGCCGCGAACCACCATAAGCCTATTATTCAAAGCAAAGTCAGAACATTAACAAGTTTCAACCGTTTGATTTGCACGAAAGACAAACAATCCAACACCGTTTCGAAGTTTGCCCGACATCTTGAAGTCTCTCGGAAGGAAATTACAAATCGTTTTCTTCAGATTTATTATTGAAAATGGGGTTTTAACGACAAACATATAAACTTCGGTCGGTGTACACATGTAACGGTAATCTTCAAAGTTGTCCGTTTGTGGAGAACAGTAATCGTACACACCCTCGGGCACATCAACAACCGACGCACACACCTGCACCGTGAGGATCGGTCCCCGTTGATGAGTTTAGTTTCGTAGTTAAACTGCCTGTCTCTATAGTTAATCACTCAACGTATTTAGATGTGACTGGGGAGCCAATTTAGAAGCGAGGTTACTCCTTCCTTTTTCTTTGTTGACCGTTACTCGTTTACATTGAAAAATTACAAATGTTAACATTTCCCTTTCATTAGATTCGCAGAAAATAGGATGTTACAGACTGACACACCTCAGTGATGTTTTTTTCTTTTTCTTCCGATGCAGAGCACCTTCAAAACGGTTTAAATGATAATCCATCTCGTTACTGCGCTTTAAATATTATGCGCATCTGTAAGGGATGTATGAATCAGACAAAATTATATTTCGTGAGTTGTGTACGATGGGCAACATTTTAAATTAGATTCGGATGAGTCGACCGGTGATATTTTATCTTAAGTGGTTTACGTAACCCAACCGGACTGTAAGAAACCGATAACGGCTGGGAAAAAAAAAGATAAGTCCCTTTGATTTTGTAGCGCCGTGTTTACTTAGCCGGTTAAATGCGCGTTGTACCTATTATTAACTGTTACTGTTCATTGCGCCCCATGGGTGCAGATAATCTGTGGAGAAGTTGGAGAGTGGTGCCAACCGTGGAAGGGACCTATCCATCAATGGACTTATACAAGCCGACGGATGCAGGGTGTTTGTCTAATAGACGATGACTTTAATTTGTATTCACTATGTAAATCGACGTTGTAAGATGTTCTGCAATTATTCTACTACCTACTGTATCGGAATCGCGTCACGCACACGATTTTTTACAATATAAATACATCCAGCGAGAAACAAAATGCAATAAGTTGTCTTGCAAGTACAATTTGTATAATCTCAACCACCTAACTCGCTGACATTCGTTGTTGTTTTTATGTAACCAGTCTACAAAGTAACAGACGAGCCCCCTGGTGGTCAATGGTCATTGGCGCCCATAGAGTTCGAAATGACCAAATTCATAACCGAAGTGTTGCTTACCGAAAAGGAAGCTCATGACCCGCATTATTGCTGGCTATTACGTTAATGTGCAGATTTAAATAGCTACAAAATCAGCTAAACGGTGGACAACCAGAGGCGGTTTTACCTTTGGCTTTGGCGCGGGATGTGCGTTGCGTGTTTCCTTTAGACTGCCCCAATCCAAAATAACGATTTTTTTTTGGGATTAGGTTATGGTTTCGGATATATTTTAGTTCTGATATCCGATAGTTACGGTTACGGAGCTCCATTTGAACGTTGTACGTACATATTTTTATTATTAAATTATTATTTCTTGTTTTCGGCAACTAAAAATACTACTGTAACTAAAAAACTTAACCTTAACTCATATAAAGTACTTATAGACGCACCTAGTGTGAATAACACAATATATACCTAGAATATTATATTGTTCTTACTGCAACCCCATATAGGGGTCCAAGATTTGGCTTCCAATTCGGGTTTGCAATTAACTTTTCCCAAGAATCGGATTTGTTTTTTGTAAACGTAAATAAGAAAAAAAAAGAGGGATGCGGACGCAGCTAGAACCAGTGGCCATCATGGTGAGGTTGATGGCCTCGGATAAACCAGGGGAGTACGCCGTTACCTTGTAAGCCAGACCCGGCAACCGAACCCGTGACCCATTAAATATAATAAATCAATTTATGTTAATTAAAATTGATTTATTATATACATAATATAATAAATCAATTTGCTCGGTATCGGTGACAAGTACCTATTGTATTTTGTTTAACCGCCCAAACGCCCGAAACGCGACCCCATAACATCCCCGCTTTCAATGGACCTGCGCCCGTGTCGCGACGCCGGGCGTTATAACTCAACCCCACGTAAATAGAGCTCTGGTTTGCATACATTTTGTATATCTTTCACCAGCCGAAACGTTCCAATGTTAACGCGTTTATGTAAGTGTTATGTCAATGTCAACAATTAGAAATCGTAAACAAATCGGCTCTCCATACATAATGACCGATCAGCTGATGGAGTTAGTATGAAAGTCGTTTTTTTTCAATTTCCATTTTAACATTGACATAACATTTATATAGACCTGTTAACATTTGAACCTTTTCCATTTTGACCGCGCGCTCACTAAAGGGCGTTAATTTATTATATACTAGCGGCCCGCCCCGGCTTCGCACGAGTGTACTTTTATATTTATAATAAATATAGTCTATGTTACTCAGGGAAAATGTAGCATTCTAACGGTGAAAGAATTTTTAAATTCGGTTCAGTAGTTGTTGAGTTTATTCGTTACAAACATACAAAAATACAAAGCTTTCCTCTTTATAATATTAGTATAGATGTAGATACATTTGAAGTGAACTTGTCGAGCAGTTGATGGTTAAAAATTATCGATTAAAAGTAAGTTTAAAAAGGCTCTGTATTTAAACTTTTCTTCTTAAAGGAATTCTTTATATGATGCAATATTTCTTATTGTAGACCGCGTAAACTAAACATAGAGAAAGAAAAGATAAATGGTACTTGATTAGGCATAAGCGATCGGCGGTGTTATCGCTTCGAGCGATCTCCCCCAGACGACCGCTCGTTTATAGTTCATTTTAAACTTTAAATGATATCTGATGTTTGACGGTAAACGTCACGGCGTCCGTTGAGTTGTGATGTTGCTGTTGAAACTGTCAATTGTTGTATTGATTAGTCTGAATGTGGGTGACAATTCAATATATTCACACTAACATAATTATGTAGCCGAAGCTGGAATGTAGCATGTAAAAGAACTGTAACTTATGATAAGGCGTGGCAACCGCTGAAAATGAGCGCTGCTAAGCTTTTTGACTTACTAGCGCCGCATCAGACCGAAACTTGCCGAGTTTTGATGCAAGCGAAAGCCACAAAAAAAGCTGAATTTGTTGGTTTCATCTGCTATTTTTAACCTTAAGTGTGGTTAATTTTTCTTCAAATTTAAGCGGGATGAAACAGTAAGTATACCTTTCCAAACAAAAATCGAATTTTTCAAATCTGTTTATAAATGACGGAGTTCCGAGGTAACAAACATAAAAAAAATCCAAACGATTTAAGAACATTCTTCATCATTGAAGTCGGTTAAAAGTAGAAAAGGACCGTCGAGCAGCCGTTAAGGGATAGACAGCCGGAAAGAACCGACCGTCGGTTCATAGTTCGCGATATTTGAACTCATCTGGTTGCGGTTGGTCAGCGATATACTTTTCAGTTCAACACCGACCCTACATAAACAAAGATTTAATTGCCTCACGGTAATCAACTCGGACCGCACCCGGTGATGTTAAGATTTATTTGAATCATAAATCATGATTTCACGTAATGAAGTTGTTGCGCTGTGCTCGTTGATTTAAATCAGACCGTGATTTATTTATTATTTCAGTGTTGTGTGACAGCAATGTCTGACGGTGAGAATTTTGTGAGTGTGTGAGTAGGTATGCGAAGGACGTGGGGTCTATGTCTATATGTATATGTATGTATAAATGAGCTATCGTCTATGGTGATATTCATCAACTATTATTGATTTGTCTTCATTTAGGTCCTAATTTTTAATTTTACTGACCAAATGTAGGTGTGTCACAAATATTAAAAATAAATAATCTAGACTGATTGAAAATTTTGTTATCTACCTAATTCATTCATTTCCATAATATCCGCAAGAAACATTTGTAATTATTGTTCAACCCAAACGAAGTCGGGACCAGGCACTAGTATTATATAAAATCGTTAGTGTCTCTTAGTGATCGTATAACTTAGAAACGACTTGACCGTTCAAGGCCATATTCACGCAATATATATATATATATATATATTGTCAAGCTGGCATACTAAGATCCGATAACTACGTCTCGCGCAACATATTGCGTCGAGCAATTGAGCACTTTCGTTCAATGATTTTCAATAGTATAATGTGTGAATATTGTAACAAAAATTCGTATAAATTTATTTTTATTTATTTATTTATTTTATCAACAAAACCAAATTTACAATAGTGTAATGATCGTAAACAGTAGCAATAGTGTAAAACTGTGTCGTTACTATTTACGCCCACCTCGGAGTACTTTACAATATTCTTATTAAATTGGAACATTAAGTTATATGCACGTATGCATGTGTATGAATGCGTTGAGTGTAAGTGCGTGTTTGCAAGTGTGAGTGTGCGTGTATGTATGACTGTGTGCGCGTGTACGTTAGTGAGGTGTGTGTGTGTGTGTGCTTGTGTGAGTGAGTTGTGATATTAAGAGTGTGATATTCTGATTATACAGTAGAAATAAGTAATTTAGTCTCATCATATGTTAGATTTTGCAAGAAATCTGTCAATTTAGATTTAAATTCACGGATAGTGAGTGGATATATATTTAGGATTTTATTAACTTTATTGTATACTAAGGTTGAAAGATAATCAAAGTGACGCCTTGCTGGTGCAGAATTACTTTTACATGTATTGTATATAATTATTGGGTGGCGGCGAGAATTTATATTTATGTTTGTGAAGGGAACACTTAAATGTTTGCGCATTAAAATCTGACGTATGTATAACTGCCGAACAGACAGGACTTTAGCGACTGAATAGAGCTCTGTTGAAGGGAAACGAATGGGCTTTGAGTAAATGACCTTTAGTACTGTGCGTTGCGCCCTCTCCAACCGAAGGAAACTGGTTTTACCAGCTCCACCCCAAGCTGACAGGCAGTACGTTAAAACAGATTGAGCCAATGAATAGTAACCATCTTAAGAGTTTCCTCGTCAGTAATGGTCCTTAAAATTCTAAATACATAAATTAATATGCGCATTCTAGACGCAGTTAGGTCAATTTGTTCTTTCCAAGTCATAAAGCGATCGATTTGTTTTCCAAGATACTTAACAGTATATGACTGAGTTAGTAATGTACAAGAGCAGGAAACGTCATTGTCTTTACATCGGTGAGCAGTAATAGAAAAGGTATCAGGTGGTAGAAAGGATGTGCTGGTAGAAAAGGTTAAATGAGTAGTTTTACTTTAAATGAGTAGTTTAGTTTAAATGAGTAGTTAGTATCCAGCCATCCAACAACCCTTCTCAAAGCAGCCTCAGCATTTGCGCCGGCGTCAGCCAAGTTTTGCCATGTACAAGTATTGCCGTATCATCTGTATATGTTATAATTTTACAATTATCTATGACAAGACTACACAGGTCATTTATATAAATAAGAAATAGGGTCGGCCCAAGGACACTCCCTGAGGAACACCATAAGAAAGAGAAGAATCGGAACTTATGAAATTTCCAATTTTAACACGCTGTTTTTGATCGCTGAGATAGCTCCGAAAGATTTCCAGAGGTAGCCCTCGTACACCAATATGCTCTAGCTTTACTAAGAGGGTGGGGATAGAGACAGTATCAAAAGCTTTAGAAATATCAAGGAATATGCCTATGGCTTTCAATTTAGAATTAAAGTTAATTAAAATGAAAGTATTTGTAAGGTTCAAAACGGAGTCTTCAGTAGACTTTCCGTTACGAAAACCATACTGATTCTCTGATAATATATTGTGTGTACTAATATATTTTCTTAGCCTATTATTTAATATTTTTTCAAGGATTTTCGATAATGAACTTAAAACAGAGATAGGCCTATAATTATTGGTACTGCCTCTATCTCCACTTTTGAAGATCGGATGTACGACGGCAATCTTAAAGACTGACGGAAACGTACCAGTAGTGAGGCATAAATTAAATATGTGCGTCAACACAGGTACAAGAGTGTGACGCGCGGCTTTTAGCAATGATGACGAAATTTTGTCCCACCCTAAGGCACATTTTTTTAATTCTAATATTATGCGTTCAACTTCAGCCTCATCAGTGTTTATTAAAACCATAAAATTGGCCTGTAAATTAGGTAGCAATTTATTATTCGGAGGTGAACTACTAAATTTAGAAGCCAGATTGAGACCAATTGTGCTGAAATAGTTATTAACAATGTTAACAGACTGAACAGGGTTTGAGTTTATTTTCAGAAGATCAGTGGTAGGATCCGATTTTTTATTAAGGAAGACGGCGTCTTTGATTAGTTTCCAAGTAGCATTAGGATTATTTTTAGCGTTTTTAAACTGCGCACGTTCATAAGCTTTTGCTTTATCTTTTTTAATAAATTTGTACAATAATTCCTATAACGGGTGTAAGTTAATCTAGTTATCGGATTATCAGGGTCTTTTTTAAACAATTTATGTAAATGATCTCGATTTCGCACACATCGTAGTAACCCGGGAGTCATCCACGGCTTAAGTATTCTTTTTTTACTAGGAATATGCACTGAGCGTGAGTTGGTCTCAATTATAGCCATAACTGTATTAACTAAAGCATTTGCTGCAATTTCAGCATCGGTCATAGCCATAATAAATGAAAAATCCGTATTCTCAATGTCATTAACACAAATAGCTTCATCAGTTATTATTTTAGAAAGAGCAGCTGACCTTGTTTTATGATTACGACTACAGCAAAAAACAACAGGAGCATGGTCTGTGATAAAAGAGTCAATAATCAAAATGACTGAAGCTGTGTTCGTCTTTACTAAAACATGATCAAGACAGCTATTATTTCTTGTTGGCAATACATGGGCAGGGAGCAATGCATTTACGGCAGCAGTATTTAAATATAAAATCAGAATTGGGGTCCCCAGACCCAGGTATTATATTAATATTGATATCTCCGATGACAGTTATCGTTTTGAAATTACTAAGCGATTTAAGTGTAGCATCTAAGGAGTCCAAGAAATTCGAAATATTTCGCTGAAAAGGAGAGCGATAAAGAGCTACTACTGCAAGTTCATTACTGATTTTCAAAATGAGACAGTTCGCATCGTTAAACGTAGGTTTATTCACAGTGCAAGGTAGTTAATCTTAACGTAGGCCACTACACCGTCATTCTGATTTGTGTATTTAGTTTGAAACGAGGTGTATCCCGGTAACGTTGGTAGATAAGGGCATTTGCTTAACCAGCACTCACTTAAGACAAGAACATCAAACAAAATATTGATCCGTTTCAGTAAGATTTTTAGCTCATTAAAGTTACAGCCGATGGATCTTATATTTAAATGTAGTACAGTAAGTGAGTCACTGAAAGTTTTTATATGCCCTGCGCAGTTTTCTGGAGTGCAGAAGTATGCTTGAGAAACAGATATTTCTTCGATGTCATTATTAATTTGTAGCGTACTATCCATTATTAGGAATACTAAGAACTAACATCAAGAACTGCAACATTGGCTGTTGAGGCGAGACCGTGATATCAGAAAATATAAAAAAATATAACGATTAATGGAGACTGAATGAAATATAAATGTGTAGTGTAAGTGTAGAGTGTGAGCAACGTTAAAAGTATTATTAAACAATAGAAATATGTAACAAACAGATAATATAATGATAATAGTCACAATTTTTCGGACTCTTTCAAGATCTTGAGGTCTCCTTCACCCTAAATGAGTACAGCAGCTTTCCCCTCTTTTTTTCTCAAAAATATTTATGAAAAATGAAATGTGAAAATTTAAAATGAAATCAATAATTATAAAACAACACGAACTACGGCAACAGTGAACTCATTCGATATGAATGTGATTGAACAGTTCAACGTATAAAAGTACACCACTGAGCCGGGCGCACGTAGCGTGCCATTATGGGATTATATATTTATTGGTTAAAGATGTTGTGAGTATGTAATGTCTGATCTGGATGTGGCTACGAATGTATGAACAATAGGTTACTGGCTTCGGATATATTTTTATTTCGGATGTCCGATAGTTTCGGTTACGGTTATGGAGGTCCGAAACATCCCTGATGTAGGTAGCCCGCCACTGCGACGGATTAATTTCGATGCGATGAAAGGAAACAATGATCTAAATAATGTACATAAAGTGTTCAGTTTTTTTGTGATATGTAGGTAAAGGCAGACAGACATAAATTCCAAAAGAAATAAAATATCCCTGGACCTCTTTATCGATAATAATGACTACTTCAAAATATTCAAAAAACGTCGATTCGGCCATGTGACGTCTCAATTATCAATATATATTGTGTTCGCCGTAATGACTAGAGTAGATTAATAATAATTTAATTAGTTCTACCATTAAGTTATTTTTAATACACTCGAGAATAAACACGTTATAGGCCAGCGATAATACCCAAACATAGTAATTGCTGTAGATACATTTTAAAATCCGCTCGCACGGAGACATAGTCTATATAGACAAAGCAGTGCGCGGACACCGCGACGGTGATTACGAGTCGGAGGTGGATGCGTGTATCACTAAACTATATAACATTTGGCATTTTTAGCGCTAATTATCAACTTCAATAGCTAACATTGTATGAGTAACATTGTACGGTACCGGTCATTATATTGATCCGACGGCGTTTGTTTAATTAATATTTGTTTCGTATTGTCTGATTGTGAACCTGTGTGTGCATGCGCGCGCGCGCGCGTGTGTGTGTATTGCGTGTATTGCGAAATACATGCTATGTAAATTGGTATTAATTAAGAGGGGAATGACAAATTTTAAATTTCAATACCCACCTCCGGACTAAGCAGGTTCGTTCCCGACTCCCGCCGGTGGGGGGCTATTTGAGAATTTTCATAGCATCGAGCCACACTGATAGACAACGCAACCTTT
The DNA here is from genome assembly GCA_003671415.1 of Megathymus violae. Classification (NCBI taxonomy): domain Eukaryota; kingdom Metazoa; phylum Arthropoda; class Insecta; order Lepidoptera; family Hesperiidae; genus Megathymus; species Megathymus violae. The sequence continues at coordinate 149,947 of PDGT01000066.1, read as the reverse complement.
TTTCCGATGTCCGCCAGCGGGATACCCTTTGACGATTTTGCTTGCGGCTTTCACCACTAAAGGAGTTTTACGAAGATAGTTTAGTTGCGTGCGGTCAATATGAAAAATTACATAACGTCAGTAAAAACTAGTAAAGATTCTCGTGCGTTTTACTGTTCGTGAAGTGTCGTCAGGATCACTGCCCGAAGCGGCGCGGGGCTGTCACTAGAACAATATATTTTCTCACACAACTACATACTCCGTAGTGCAATCACGTCTCTGTTTGAATTACACCTGTATGATTTACAATATATGGTGTTGTACCTCATCGGTTGTTATATTATTATGTTCACAGGAATGCAGTGATAATCTAATGGTTTAAACGTCTCTCACTCGTACGGTGGATCTGGGTTCGAATTCAACACCACAAATTTCCAGTGATTTCATGAGTGTGTTCATTGTTGTGCTGCCCACTTGGCTAGTGCGGTGTGTTGTTGTGGTATCCATCACCATTTTTCATTTTCCACCATTCCACCATTTTCCACCATTCCACCATTTTCCACCAACCAAAGTAGAGGAAAAATAAACAGCGCTCGAAAGAAAAAGTATGATCGTACCGTCGCGCTCTCCTGTCGTTTGTGTGGTCGTCGTGTCGCGTCTCTCGGCCAGCGGCTGGGCGTGTGGCTCGGACGCGGCGCGGCAGTGGCAGCAGTCAGCGGCGGCGACACGGCGCGGGTGACATCTCCCGTCCGGCCGGCGGAGAGACGACTGCGGCATGCGAGACCGATGGCTCGATAGTCAGCGCGTTGAGAGAATGCGGCGCGGACTTTTATATAACTGTCCGTCACGACGTGATATTTATCTCTCATCGATACCACCTTCGGCGATTTAAATTATAAAATCACAAATACGTAGCTTGCGTTATCACGACAGCCGGGGTAACAATTGTTGTGAGAGATACTTCGCACAACTGCCACAGACTATAGCTTCATACACTATTATTCTGAAACTGTATCCGAGTCTAGCAGTGGGACAATTAATTACACCCATCAACGGCTAACTGCTTGATTGGATTAACAAGATTTGGGCGCACTCCGGCGCGTTGCTTTAATGCAAATTCGTGGAAAGACCCATGGCAGACCCAATCGTCGGAAGTGTTTTTATAGGATGAATGCCTCCGACACGACTCGACGACCCGACTTAGCGCAAAGCGGCACGCGAGCGGAGGGTTAGCGTGAAACGGTTATGGATTGTGTTATCGACATACGCGTCATAACGACGATCCCATTACGCAGTTAGTAGTGACTCGGAGTGGAAGGGTTCGGGTTCGATTCCCGGCCGAAGTAGACATTTGCGAGAGAAGTAGGCATTTGCCCTTGTGTAGCTGTCGGGCGAAATTTCATTTGTATGCCCGCACCACCACCGAAAAAACGAAACCTAATTCGGAGGTATGAGTGTGTGATTTTGACACTGTAAAGTTTTTTTACAGACTTTCCACAGAAAGGTGCAGTTTTAAATTAATTTAATTTCAACCTTTTCACTATAACCGTGAAGTTTCGTAGCCGCGGGCTTGGAACAATATCAACGGCGAACTCGACAAGTTAATTAGGTACATCTCGAGACGCGTCTAGTTATGTACAACACGTAATTAATTACGTACCATGTATCGTTGAAACCGGCCATGTTATGGAGTTCTGTAACCGTAACCGAAATAAAAATATATCCGAAACCTTAACTGAATCTGATAAAAAAGTTTCGAATAATTTCGGATAGGTGCTGAGTCTGAATTAAACACGTTATGATAGGGGTTCGCTGTTTGAACCCATACACTTATTATTTTCGGTTTTTTCTATAATTGCAATACTTATAATTCCAGAAAGAAAGTGAAACTGTTACCTTGTGAATACATTATATATTTTTAATTAAAGGCCTAAATAATTTAATATCCGTAACCGAAATTATCCGAAACAATCTGATAATCTGAAACAATTTCATAACCGTAACCGTAACTGTTATTCATATCCGTATCCATATCCGAAATTTTATACCCATAACATCCCTAGTTGAAACAGTCAAATTACAGCGGTACCCACTCACTTTTGACGCACGCTCATAAGAACCATATATCCGACATTCTGTATCGAACGCGACGACGAGACTAGGGTTTGCGGTAATTAGAGCCAGTGGAAAGAATAGGTCCATGGTTAATATAGTACGTTTAAAAACTTGTACGGACAGTATATTTAAGGGAGACACACGAATTTCTTGTTTTACCCGATGGACGGGTCCATGGATACACGGACCACGGTCACGGGGTAGTCATCCCCCGGCGGAAGAAAGGTTGGAGTGCAAAGGGTCCATCCCGTTATTGAGGCCAAGTCAACCTTGGCTGTTGAATTGGCTGGCGTCAGTACCGCCCGGTTTAATTACTACGGTATTCGTGCATGGTTTTACGTCCGCCGGGTGAGCTGAGACTCCTGCTAGATTTGAGTGTTTGTTCTTCTTTTCCGTGTTGGCCGTCGACTTATCGTTGATGACTTTGTCGTTGTAGCAGTCTAGTGACGATTATGATCGCACGCCATCGGTCGGCGCGTCGGCTCGTTTCACATATAAGACTATGTTAGCTGGTTTTAGTGTTTGAAGTGTTACTACATGAAATAACACTGTTAGCTCAGCAGTTTGAGAGTCGGACTTTCCCGCACGGGATCTTTATTTTTTCAAATTATGTGCGTATTACAAATTAATTATCGCTTGATTCGGTGAAGGTAAACATCACGAGGACAGCATGCATATTGCACAGCTGAGAGTATACTCTGTAATGTTGTCAAAGGTTTGTCAAATTTCTGAATTCGCGCTTGGTCAGCGTGACCTACGGCCTTTACCCGTCTCACTGTGCCAGTTGACTCGAGCCAAACAGTAGGACACTACTAGGTTGTGTAAGAAATGATTAGATTAGAAAATCTGCTCATTTGACAGTTGTCAACGCTGCCCATAAACAATAGTAAGGTGACACTGGGTTGAACCTATACGAACCTCTTCTCCGCGAACCTCTTATGATTTGTTTACCCCAAACACTACAAGAATCCTATAGTTCAGAGAACCATAGGCAGCTAGCTCAGCGTCAAATGTAGCGATGGTTCTCCAGTTCAAAGGCACACAACCTACCTACCCACTACTACTACCAACCTACAGTTTAAATGTAAACCACAGTTACGTAATTGTTTTTCGTCCTCCAAATTACTTAAACATGCTATTTTTAGAGTACCGTTTGATGGATTTTGTATTGAAAAGTGTGTTGTATATGAAAAGTGGAGGGAAATCTTTTGTGTACGATTTTGAGTCCACATGGATTTTCACTTGAAGTTCGTCAGACTTTTTTCTGATTTAAAAATTATAACCAACGATCAGGTGGTTACACCGTCACTAGTGGATTCGTGACACATTTACCGTGTGACAAACACAAGTAAGACATCTCAAACCACTGAGGCCAGAAACAGACATTTATCTGTCAAATACATGTTTATCCTGGCTGTTTATGTTTAGAATTAAACATGAGTCCATCATCAGTCGCCTGCAGTCATGCCACAATGATAATTATACATATAGTATATGCCAATAGTAATGCAACTGTAAAGAAGCCGAATGAATATTTTAGCTTAATGTTAATGTACGTGGGTGTTATCTGCAATAATAAAATCAAAAGGTTTTATTGGAATTTTCGTCTCTCTTGACGTTTGGTTGTCTGTTCATTCAACATCCCGAAAGCGGCGTCCAGGTGTTAGATGTCACTTATCGTTATCGTGACTCGAAGTGATGTAACGACAACTCGGATTCATTTGCTAACGCGAAATGAATTTATATCTACAAAATAGGAGGTAAAACTCAGAACAGAGGTTCTGTGGTGGGTACAAAATATACAGCCTTGGCCAAAAGTATTAGGCACCCTACAACTTGCTGCATATTTCGGGTATAAAAAAAATAAAACTAGTTTTGGTTGTTTCATAATTTTATTTCCTTAATAAATATTAAAAAAACTAATATTTTGTTGGACCACCCTTTTTTTTTATTACAGCAGCAACTCTCTGAGGCATGCTGCGTACAAGTTTAAGGCACACGTCTGGGGATATTGCATCCCATTCTTGTACCAACGCGTTTTTTAATGTAGCTTTGGATGTTATGCTGTGCTCTTTGATTTTGCGTTTTAAAACACCCCATAAATGCTCTATTGGATTCAAATCCGGAGACTGGGCAGGCCAATCCAACAAGTCAATACTGTTATCCGCAAACCAACGCATCGTGGTCGCTGATTTATGGCAAGGCGCATTATCTTGCTGGAATAAAACGCCATTTGAATTTGTGTCGCCAAAAATTCTTGAAATTGAAGGCATTAATGCTGTTTCTAGTACATTAATGTACTTTTCACTATTCATACGACCTTCGCATATGAACATTTCGCCGACACCATCCGCAGCCATGCAGCCCCAAATCATAATGCTGCCTCCGCCGTGTTTTATGGTCGGCACTACACAATCTGGGTGATATTCTTCGCCTTTCCGTCGCCTCACAAACGTCACACCTGGCGTTCCAAATACCTGTAAAGTACAAAAAAATAGCACACATTAAAAAAGTTTATACCATTTTAATTTGAAGAGTACTACAAAATTTATCATTGTAATTGTGTAATAAAATAATTAATAAAACTAACCTCGAAGTTGGATTCGTCAGACCAGAGAACGTTAAACCAATCCGTCTCTGTCAAATGTTGGTGTCTCAGAGCCCAATCAAACCGTTTTTTTTGTTCGCTTCTGAAAGCCACGGCTTCTTCCTGGCTTTGCAGCCCTTTAAGCCTGCTTCTACTAGCCGCCTTCTAGCCGTTCGAGCGCTGATCGGCTTTCCGGACTCTTCAGTTAAAGACGCAGCTAGCTCCGAAGAAGTTTTTTTTCTGTCTTTCAAAGACTCACGGATAAGTTTCCTGTCCTCACGGCTTGTAGTAACTCGTTTTCTGCCGGTTTTTGGTTTATTTGTGTGAGTGCCGGTCTCCGCAAACCGTTTGATAGCGGATTGTACTGCGCATCGCGAACATTTTACTAAGTTCGCAATTTCTTTTTGCGACTTTCCTTGCTCGTGTAAAACCTGGATTCTCACACGATTTTCGAAACTAATTTCGTATTGTTTTGGCATTTTTAGTTCAGTATTTTTTCAATTTAATCACGAAACCACAAATGTACGATCTTTACACTATGATTTCCAAATGCAGACTGACCGAATATTACAAATAAACGACCAAGAAAAAACGAATATTTTATTATTGATGCACCAAATGTTTTATGACCACCAAATATGCGGCCCATTTGTTTTAAATAGCGTGTCATTATACCGGTAATCCTTTAAAAAAAGAATATTACTCGTTGTTCACCTAGCACAGATGTGCAGTAACTTTATTGGGGGTGCCTAATACTTTTGGCCAAGGCTGTATATATATTTTTGTACATACTAGAATAAACGTATGTGTCTATTTCGTAGAAATAGAAAAACCGACCGCTAAAACGATAAGACAGTGAACAAGTGGGTGACGATTCTTTACAAGAAAACAGTGTATAGGATTTTTCAAAGTCAGCGTGTTTACCATCCTGGACCGTATCGCTATTGTCACTATTGCCTTATAAATAGGAGAGATTGTTTATGGTAGCGTGGGCACTTTTTTTAATAATAACGAATAAGTTTTCTAAAGCGGAGCGGAGACGAGGACGAGGACGGGGACGGAGACGGCGACG
>PDGT01000066.1:129795-144152 GCA_003671415.1 Megathymus violae | reverse complement strand
GGTACAAAATACTCGTCTTTATATCTTTGATGTGGGAACAAAGTAAAGGTCAGATTAATATATAGAAGCCGTAAATAGATCGAACCCTTTCTTAATTCTGATCATAAATGCGCCCCCTTGTCGTTCGTTGTCCGCCGTAGTTATTTTAGCCGTGCTTATTTCCGACGATTCTTAACAAAATCTTCTTACTCCTACTTAAATATGGCGACAACTTCCTCATTTAAGTCAAAAAAGCTCCGACGACATCAAGGACACACTAGGTATTTATGTTTAAACTTATGTCAATGCGAACACTAACCGTTTTATGTGCTATATATGTGTGTACCTAAGGGATATTGATAATTTTTGTATATTGTTTTAATATTAGTAACCCGTTCTCACTTCGCTTCAGAAAATTCTGGGGGAGCTGGTTTGTTTCCGGGATGAAAAATATATCCTAAAAAGCCAAGAATTACTTTAATCTGTTCAGTGTTTTAAGTGTTATACGTGAGCAGACTGACAAAAATTTCAAAAAAAAATTTAGCCATATCGATGATACAAAGATAATATTAAAATTTCCAAAAGAAATATATAATGTATAGATATAGATTCGGCCTTGTGACAGAAGGGTATAAATTACGAACCCTTTCCATGGATCATCTTTCGGTTGAACGGTCGCGCCATTGTAAAGCAGATTCTTCCTTCCCTTTCATCAAAATTAATGGGATAGAAAGTAATCCTTTTTGAGTCGAAGCTAACTTAGGTAGTTAGGATCCTTGACATACTACTTAGTTGTATGTGGTATCGGAGGTCGCTAGGCTCTATATCACCCTAGCTATCGCTATCCTTATAATATCAATCGTTTTGAACGGTGACGTTTGGATTGTGTGAAATGGAATCTATATATATATATATATATATATATATATATATATTCAATTGAGATCATACTGAAGGTGGCTATCAAGTGGCCCATCGTGTGACAGGGTAGTTTTAAAACGGGAAGTCTTATGGTGAACAAAGTCAGTTTGTTGATGGACGTGGTACGCATCGGACGTGTACCGGCGCCTTTAGCTGTGTGTAGTAGTGAGTCAACAAATAATAATTCCCAGTGTCTCTTAATGTTAATCTTAACATGTTTCAATCTTGACCTGTAATTCGACGGTTTGTGAACGTGGTGTGCATAGAAGGTGGTGGTCATTTACTATCAAATGAACCGTGTGCTGGTTCGTCGGCTAATAAATAAACAAAATATGGTTGCAATAAGGTTAATTGCTTTGTTGATTATAGCTGATCCGCGTCATAGTAAATTCCCAAAAGGCTTTATTTAATGTGATTAATTTTTAATGGTATAATCATCGCATTAATTCTGTTAATTAACATTGACATGTAGCTAACAATTTTATCGTTTTAGGGATTAGGTTTATTAGTTCCACAAATCTATACATATAATAAAATTTTAACTGATCGCTGTATGTACATGAAGGATATAAGAAAAACTATTATTAGGGGCCTTTAATAACGTAATAGAACTAAAAAAATGTTGTTGGAATTTTTGTCTTTAATCTTAATCTTTAATCTAATCTTAGGAACGGCTTAACCAATCTCATTATGGTTTTTACTAATGTATTACTGTAAGCATCACTTAATATTTAAAGTTCACTTCATTGCAATGTGTCCATAAATAAAAAAGTAAAATGAGAAAAACGCAGTTCTAAAACAATGCAGGTACTTTCTTTATGCGTAACGCATAGTTTTTTTGAAAGTGTGCTGGTTAATATATTTAGTATATATGTAGTTAGTATATATATATTCATTTCCTGCGAATATATGCAGCAAAAGCAGACACCCGGGTAAATAGACACAGAGAAACAGACAGCAGTAAAAAATATTTTTTGCCAATATGATAACGATAAAGCTTGCCTACCTACATTAAAATGTTGAATTTAATATACCTGTTTGCGGCAATAAGGTGTAATATTTAACGTTGATTTGTGCTCGCACGTACTTAAATTAAAAACGTGTTTACTTATTGATGGTTTATTTCACACTGGATGCTAACGCTCAAAGTGGACTGTAGCACTGTTACATTACGTAATTAGACATGCCGCCCACCAAAGGACGGAGTCCTTTAACACTGCATTTCAAAGTACAAAGAAATATAAATAAGATTTTAAGTAAATAAAGTTTATCTCTTGTGTTACATAATAATATTACTCTCATGTCTCGATATGCCAAATTACATGATTTTATATAAACTTTATGAACTGTTACTTTCTTAACATAATAATCAGCTATGAAATACTATAGTTACAATACATTTAACTTTATTAATTTCACATCCCACTATTTTAAATATTTGAAACTATCCTTTACTTTAAAACATTTGTTTTAACGTAAGAAAACTAAAGGTAATTTAATAATAACTTGTTAAACCTAATGCTAATATAAATTTGTAAAAAAAAAGAAAAACAAAACCTAAAGTATCATAAACTAAAATAAAAATTAAATAATTTCCTCTTTAACTCGTATAAAGTAAATTACATTTAAATAACACAGAACTATTGATGACAACTTAATTATATATCATTTTGCTTAGAAAGTATACAGATTTTACTAACAGGTCGTTTAAATATTCCATTTTGACATTTTATAGAAACAACACGAGTTATATTATCTGGTCCAATATGTTTTTCTACTATTTTACCCAATACCCATTTACAAGGAGGGATGTTATCTTCTTTTAAAACAACAATATCATCAATTTCTGGTTCAGCCGTTTTTGTATTCCATTTATATCTTAAATTTAGATTCACAAGATATTCCTTGTACCATCTGTTCCAGAAATCGGTGACTATTTTTTGTGTTAATCGCCATCTATCTAAGCTAGTAATTTTACAGTCACAATAATTTTCATCAGATAGATTTAAAAGAGGTTCGCCAATTAGGAAGTGGCCAGGTGTCAACGGTAGAGGATAGTTTGGATCATCGCTAAGAATTGTTATGGGACGGGAGTTTAAGCAGGCTTCGACCTGAGCTAACACTGTTGTTAACTCTTCATATGTTAACGTATTATTGCCAATCACCTTCAGGAGATGTGTTTTTGTACTGCGCACCCCTGCCTCCCACAAACCTCCAAAGTTAGGAGCATGTGGAGGCATAAAATGCCAAGTAGTACGTGCCAAGGATAATAACTCTGCTATCTCATTAGGAATTGACGATTTAGCACTGTTAAACATGAATCTGAGCTGCTTATCAGCTCCCACAAAGTTTGTACCATTATCACTATATGTATCCTGGCAATGGCCCCTTCTTGATGTGAATCTCCGAAACGCTGCTATGAATCCCTTCGTAGTCATATCTGTCACCGCCTCGAGGTGAATTGCTTAAGTTACCATGCACATAAATAAACATATATAGCCCTTGCAGGATTTAGCACCTCTTCCTGGTGAGAAACGAATATTAATAGGTCCAGCGTAGTCGACACCTGTAGATTTGAAGGGTTTGCAGGATTTGAGTCGTACTAGTGGCAACTGACCCATTAACTGTGTAAGACTCGCCTTTGAATGCCGTATACATATGTATAACACATTCACGGTAAACCTTTTTTACTTGATCTCGCGCTCGTAGTATCCAATATTTTGATCTGATGTAATTCAGCATTATTTGTGGGCCGCCGTGCATTGTTTTATGATGAGCATTCACAATTATAAGCTGGCTTAGATGATTTTTTGCTGGTAAAATTATATGATGCCGAGTATTATAATCCAATCCCGATTGTTGAATACGTCCGCCGACTCTTAAAATCCCGTTTTTGTCCAAAATAGGACGAAGATGGCGAACATTACTGTTTTTGGGAACACAGCCCTGAGACTTTAACTGTTTTATCTCTTTATAAAAATAAATATATTGTACTTGTTTAATACAATTATCTACAGTGCTCTTAATCTCTTTGAGAGTCACAAACTTGGGAATAGGTTCTCTTTGTTCTTTTGGTAATTTACATCTTAAAAATCGCATACAGTATGAAATAACCTTTAACATTTTTGATAAAGAAGAAAACCTATACCAAACTAAATCTTGATCTTCAACATGAGATAAAGCAGTTAAAGAGCTTACCCTTTCCTCTTCGTGTGTATCCTGAACGTCAGAAATACTCCATTGATCTTCTACTGTAGACAGCCAAGATGGACCATTCCACCATAGTGAGTAATTCAGCAAAGCTGAGGGTTGTAAACCTCTGGAAGCACAATCAGCAGGATTCATATTAGTAGAAACATGTCTCCATTGTTCGTAATTTAACATATTTAATATATCCGATATTCGGTTGCTCACAAACGTACTCCACCTACTTGGCCCACCCTTTAACCAGGCCAGAACTATAGTTGAGTCCGTCCAAGCGTGTAAATTATTCTTAGGTATTTTCATTACTTGAGCAGTCTCTGAAATTAATTTAGCTGCTAACACTGCACCACAAAGTTCTAGTCTTGGGATTGATATTTCCTTTTCTATGGGGGCTACTTTAGTTTTTGCCGTTATTAATCTTACAATTACTCTATTGTTATTAATGACTCGAACATATACGGCTGCGCCATATGCAGCCTTAAATGCGTCAGAAAATATATGCAGCTCCATTTTTGAATTATGGGAATAGTGCAACCACCTAGGAACAATAATTTCTTCAATATGTATCAACTCTTTTCTGTATCGTAGCCATTCCGCCAATAAATTACCATTTACGACTTCATCCCAGCCCAAGCCTGATTTCCAGAGTTCCTGTATAATTAATTTGGCGATAATAATAACCGCAGCAATCCAGCCTAGAGAATCATACAGTTTCACTACCTCGGACAGGATCTGCCGTTTTATCACATGTTCTTTCGGTTCTGGTAATTTAATAGTCTAGCCAAAAGCATCCTTTTCTCGATCCCAATTTACTCCTAACACCTTTACAAGACTGTTAACCTTAAGTGTCAGCTCGTGATTGTCACTTTTATTTTTACCAATGTAGTTTAAATAGGTCTTATTATTACTACTCCATTTTTGAAGTTCAAATCCTCCTAAGTTCATTAATTTATTCATCTCATTATAAATATTAATAGCTTCATCTACCGCTTCACATCCCGTCAATAAATCATCCATGTAGAAATCATTTTTTGTTATTTTTGCAGCAACTGGAAATTTTACCTGTTCATCATCAGCTAGTCTCTGTAGTGATTTTACAGCCAGGTAAGGCGCACATGCCGTTCCAAAGGTCAGTCTTACAAGTTTGTAATGTTGAATGGGTTCTTGTGGTGACGCTCTCCATACTAATCTCTGAAAATCAGCATCTTCATCTGAAACACGAACCATTCTATACATTTTAATTGTCTGAAGTGATACAAATTTTATGAGCTCTCCATCTCATAATTATGTGCTGTAAATCTTGTTGTAATTTAGGACCGACGAGAAGATTATCATTCAATGAGACGTTATTGGTACCCTTACATCACGCATCAAAAACAATACGTAATTTAGTGGTATCCTTATCTTCCCTTATAATGGCATGATGTGGGAGATAGACATCCTTAACATCGTCTATATTTTTTATATCAACTGGCAACATATGTTTTAAATGAATGTACTCATTAATTACCTTCGTGTACTCTTCATAAAGCTTGCGATTTTTGGTTAATTTTTTCTCTAATAATTCAAACCTCTTACTTGCTATCTCGCGCAATCCAAAATATTGACATTCAGGGTCTTCATTCTCAAATGGCAACCTTACTATATACAGTACCGGTCAAAAGTTTGAGACCACTATAAAAAAATTAAGAAAACAAATAAAAGTCAACATATTTAAATCATTATGAAATACAGTTTTTATTTCCATGTTATGCACAATATTTAAAATTAAAAAATTACGAATACAAAAGATAATACTAAATTACTAAAGAAAATACAAACAAGAGAGTTTACACAGACTTTTCATCAAAATATCCTCCTTTGCATTTTATTATTTGTTTTACCAATCTTGGCATGCGAGCAATTAACTTATTTATTGTCTCTTGCGAGATATTCTTCCAGCTGTCTTCTAAGGCATTCCACATGGCCTGCTGTGAAGAAGGACATTGTTCTCGAACGTTTCGGTCAAGTTCTTCCCACAAAAGCTCTATGGGGTTAAGATCGGGACTTTGGGGCGGCCTGATATGGCATTTGAAATTAGGTAACGATTTTATACATGTTGAAGTAGTGTCAACCAATTGCTTAATTGCATTCGAAGACTCCATATGTAAAGGTTTTTGTGCAAATAAGATCTTTAAAATAGCGTTGCAGTTGTACCTTTTATTGTTATAACGTTTTATTAATTGTTGCCAAGCCTCCTCATAGTTCGCGTCAGTTATAGTACAATTATTTAACATACCTTGTGGTTCCCCGATCAAATTACATTTCAAATAATGTAACTTCTGCACTGGCGTTAAATTTTTATTGTTGTTAATAAGCGAACAAAACAAATCGTAAAACGTATGCCACTCCTCGTATTTGCTACTAAATGTGGGTAATTGTATTGTAGGTAGTCTGATCTCCGTGTTTATCGATCTTTGTGTATCAAATGCAGGTATTGTAGAAGTTGACGGTGAATATTGCACGTTCGAACATTCCAGAAATTGTTGAAGCGCTTCCTTTAAAGTAGCCTTGTATTGTATATATAATTCCTCAAACTCTTCGTAAATATTATCCGCAAAATAAGAATATTCCTCCTTCTCTACATCCTTCGATATTTTTAGAATTATACTCTTGTGTCCTTCTTTAAAAGCCTTCCAAACATCGTGTAAATTTTCCAATCGCGTTTCTAAATATTGTCGTTTAATTCTATCTTTCGGTGTTTTTTTTATAATTCTTCTCGGCTCTTTTCAACGCTTCCCACAACTCTTCTTGATAAGTTAAAAGATTTTCCATAGTTATTAAGCGTTGAAAAGAAATTAATCGGTTTGAAAAAACAGATTCACGTGTATTGTTAATTTACTTTCAATCGTATAAGATGCGTAAACGACTTCACTAATAATCACAACAAAACTCGCTCGATGTCCTTATCGCTTTCATTTGTTCTCGGTTCTGCCGGCCGCGCTCCGTCGACCGGTGATATATCCGGCTCGAATGAACCATATGTTTGCGGCAATAAGGTTAACGTTGGATTATTTAACGTTGATTTGTGCTCGCACGTACTTAAATTAAAAACGTGTTTACTTATTGATGGTTTATTTCACACTGGATGCTAACGCTCAAAGTGGACTGTAGCACTGTTACATTACGTAATTAGACAATACCAGTGTGTGGAGATGCGGCGTCGTACGCGCGTACCGGCGGGCCGCGCGCTATGTGACCGGATCCCACTGCTGTTTATACCAACGCGTAAAATGAACTGTGTAATATAAAAATAATAAAAACAATAATTTCATAAATCAACTGTTTTTGGACTTTTTCTATGACACTTTTTTGTAGTTCATAATAGTCTCCAAAAGCGATTGTTTAAATAGTTTAAAATACATTATTATTATGGAGCTTTTTTCAGTACATATGGTTAGGTTCCTTCAAGTTTTTGGTATACTCGTACTATGAGCTTATTTTCGGTATGCGACATGTTTTTCATGGTATAGGCGTTTGTTGCTGCTAATGAAATGAATGTTATAAATTCATCGTTACGACTGAACTTGCTGCGTCGTTCAACATTGTGTGGTCGGCGGTCGTTTTTTTATTGATTTTTTTTATTTCACAAGTCGCATTGGGCATTGAGCCGTATTGCGGCGGCTTAAAATACTTCTCCCAATCCCATGCTGGCAGAACAGGGTGTCGTAAGAGGCGACAAAAGCCAGCCTTCTTGTTGGTAGGGCTTCACGTATGGATTATATTATCAGTATTATTATTCAAATTCACATTCAAAATCATTTAATCATATAGGTATTCAGTAAATACACTTATGAACGTCATTTTTTGCTTCTACCACCGTTTCGAAAAGGTGCTTTAACAATGAGGAGAAGAAATGGCGAAAGAAACTAAAAAAGTTTAAACCTGTGCGGAACTGGTTTCGACACTAATTTTGTCCAGGCATCCTTGTCATTCATCTATACTATACTATACTCATCTATACTATAATATCCCTTGCCTATAAGTTGTGTTTTAATGCGACGCTTAAAAGTTCCAATGGGCAACTCACGTAACGGCTTAGGAATCTTATTGTAAAAACGAACTCCAAGCCTCATAAAGGAACGCTGAACCCTTTGACGACGAAATGCACATGTAACCAAATTATGCCTATTTCTCGTTTGATGATGGTGTGTATCACTTTTCTGCTTATACGTATTTTTTTTAATAAATACTAAATTACTATATATATATATATACTGACTGGCTACGATGAGTACACCTATTTCTTTAAATTTTTATCTTAATGACTCACGCGACTTTAATCTGTATATAGCTCTAATTGCTCTTTTCTATAATATAAATATTGAATCAATGTCCACTGATTTACCCCACATTAGGATACCGTAAGACATATGTAAGACTATGAAAATAGGCAAAATAAACAAGTCCAGCTGTCTCTACATCAGTAATTAGTCTTATCTTCCTAATAGCGTAGACAGACCTACTAAGTTTACTTGGGAGAACCGATATATGCGCGCCCCACTGAAGCTTACTATCTAAGGTGATACCTAAAAAAACTGTGGATTGTTCCATAGGCAGTGATACGTTATTTAATTTAAGGATTTTGCCTACCTTCTGCACATTTGGTAGTGCAAACTCTATACATTTCGTTTTAAAAGCATTTAGAACTAAGTTGTTTATTGTAAACCAATGCGATACATGGGACAAAGCATTGTTTACATCGTCAAAATTTATTTTATTTCTTTCAGTCTTAAATATTAAAGATGTATCATCAGCAAAGAGTACAATGTCCGCATGTTTGCTAATAAAATACGGCAAATCGTTAATATAAACCAGAAAAAGGAACGGACCTAGAATAGAGCCCTGTGGAACACCCATTACAATAGATGATCCCGATGATTTGGTATCATTTACACTAACACATAGAACCCAACCCTTCAAATAGGACGCAATCAAATTGAGAGCATTGTACTTGACGCCATACTGACTAAGCTTAAGAAGTAACAATTAGTAGTATTAAGTCATTAATATTATTACTGGTATTATTATCTTTCCGTGAAGCCCGCCTGGCTAGCTACCACCCTCCTGCTCGAGTCAGCCGCCAAACGACTCGTCGTGTTGTGTCGTCGGCTGGGGGCTTGAGAGCCGGTACCTTCTTTCTAACCTTCTTCTAATTTCCTGGCCGCCAACGCATCAGTGATACCTTTGGTCTTGCTGATGTCCATGGGCGACGGTGATCACTTACCATCAGGTGGCTGGTCTGCTCGCTTGTCGGCTATTAACATGAAAAAAAAAAAACTATTCTACATGAAATTTCACCTATTCATGTACTCGTATTGGTATTTTTGCAATACAGCAAAAATCAAAACAATTATAAAAAAACATTTTTTGTGCATATCTCTTGTTCAGATGTTGTGTACAATCGTTAAGTTTTAAGAATCTACCCTAACGTCTATTGGTGGTGATCGATTTACATCGGACTTACGTCCGAGTTGAACATTCTTTTCAACTTAAATGTCTACCATTAAAAATATTACAATCTGATATCATATCATCATATACACTCGTTGTCCACACACCGTCCACAGCAGGGAACGCTCCGAAACAATTCAACTTTAGATATTCCGCCAGACACGCGCGGCTTGTGGCAGCCAGAGGAACTGGTAAAAAATATCTACTTTAATCTTTAATTTTACCGTATTTTTAAACTTAAAATAGATTTAATCAATGTTTGCACATAAAAACAAGCACAGGCAGCGCAAGTGGGGATTTGCTAGTGTATAACATTTATGACGTATTAACAGCGACTGGATAAACTTCGATAACAGGAAGATGTCTCAGTTAACAATACTCGTGTCGCAATGATGTCGGAGTGATGCGCGGCCCGTTCACCGCGCGACACGGTGATAAGATACACAAACAATGACTTTAAATTGTTGATCGTCATATTTTTCGTTAAGGTAACTGTAATCTTTCGGAGGTAACGCTGCTTATGTCATATTTATTCACAACAATCGAATAATATTTTCATAAACAATGTTATTCTTTAATAACTCTGTGTAAAGAACAGCAAAGTTATTCATTGTTGTCTCTTTAAATAGGTTCATACTTTTTACATATCTTGTAATATTTAGGTGTTATGAATGAATCGCTCGTAGCCCGTCGACTCGTGCCGACGGTAAACGATCGAGCAATTTCGGTGCGGTCGAGAGTTTGACGTATGACTGATAGTAGCGAATATCTTACGTTAATATCATCTATAAAAATAAGGTTCTCGATTCGTTTGTATAATGTTGTTACCTCAGAACTTGGCCGTTTTTCACCGATTTGGAATATTCCTTTTTCGTTTGAGTTTCGTTGTAATTCCCGTTTTGTTCCACTTTAGTTTTAAGACAAAATACCTTCCCTAACGATGAACAATAGGATATCATACCAAGTAATTCACCTTATTCAAATTGTTCGGTTTTCTTAGGTAAAATATTTATTTTAATTTGTATATTTAAACTCTTAATTGATTGCATACCATAACAAATTAAACAATGTATACATTTTAATATACACTAATTTTGTAAGCATAATACAACGTGCGACCTTATCGTTTACAAGCGATTTCTTTTAGACAAACCAAATACCGTTTGATAGCAGTTAAGTCATGTCGAAAACAGTCGATAGGCATAGCACTTTTGGACACTGCTTAGCCGCTACCCTGCCACCGGTATCCGTGCAGTAGCGAGTCGTCTCGTAACTGCCGAGCCATCTCAATCATATGGAATCCGCGCCAGTGGGTCGCTAATGAGTCGGAGCTGCTAATGATCCGTAACATTCTTTCTTTCCAACTCTAACCTACGCTCCTGTGTGCTCGATTCCTCGACCGATTATTCGCCAAACTGAAAGTTTAATTAATTAAACTCAAATATTTGTTTGTCCGCAGGCGGCTCCGATAGCAACAAGGGCAAGAGCAAGAAGTGGCGGAAGATCCTTCAGTTTCCACATATATCGCAATGCTTATATATAAAAACAAAAATAGGTAAGTCAAATACACTTACGTTACTTACTCGATAAGTAACTCGTACAACTAGATCTGTACCTGATGTCTCAGTGGGTGCTCGGTGATGACTTGTGTTGAGTAGGAATGACATGAAGTAAAATAATTGCATATCCAACGACGGTGGGTTTTAATATTTTTAATTGTCTTCAATTGGATTTGCATTGTTTTATATCCACTGTTGATTTCTTTTTATCCAGAACGTTACTTATATTTATAGGGCATAGAAATATATGATTCATACTGATATATACAATTTATTTGGGTAACGGGTACTCACGATACGTTTTTATTTGTTGCCAATATTTCGACCCAGTTGCATGGATCACGGTAACGGCGAAACTGTCGTATCGTGTCGTATCGTGGGTGCCCGTGACCTTGATATACACAATTCATAAAGATGCTAACAATCTGCCCTCGCTTCGCTTCAGAAACACTGCGCCTGACGCTTACAACTGGGTTTTTCTCGTTCTGTCAATTAGAAATATATTGATTTTTATTTTTCTATGTATGGACACATTGAAATGAAACGAAATTTAAATATTAAGTGATGTTTACTGCAATACATTGGTGTAAAGTATAACGGAATCTGTTGAGCCGTTTGTGATATTAGCGCAAACAAACGCAAAGGCAAACAAATAAAAATTGTTACAACAAGTTTTTTTGTTCCATTGCATTAATAAAGGCCCCTATTAATAATTATTCCCATATATCTTTAATATACAAAAAGCGATCAGTTAGAATTTTATTATTATGTGTATAGATTGTACGTCTTGCATAATCCTTATTTGCGGATAGCGTCCCCTCAATTTTTTGTGGCACATACACTGCGGTTTTTCTCAATTCATTCAAATTTAATTAAACGTACAACAAGCAAGTACTGCGGCTGTGCGTGTGATGCATGTACTTTTATATGTTTCATCTGTCTATGTATAAATGTATGAATGAATATTACAAATTAATGTTCACTTGCTTCGGTGAAGAAATCATGATAAGATAACCTTCACACCCGAGTTCTCCGTGACGTTCCCAAAGGTGTTCTTGGCCGTCGTGGCGGACTGCGGTGTTGACACCTCTCGCTGTGAGAGAACGTCCTCGCCGGCAGTGAGGCAATTATTGAATGTAATGGTGATCGTGACGAACGAATGAATTATTAAAATAAATATGTGTATGATGACCTTGCAGACTGATCGGTAGTTTCCCTGGTCGCCGAGTGAAGAGGCGCGGGTTCGATTGTCGGAGCAGTCGTATGTTGGACAGACAAATGTTTGTTCTCGTGTCGTGTGTGTTTCTGATGTTTCATCGGTGTGCCCACGCCGCACGCCGCACGGGGACATGTAGTGCGAGACTGCGAGTGCTGTGAGCGGTTCCTTTACTTTTGGCTATGAACTAGCCGACGCGCAATGTCGAAATATGTCGAGCTGCAACAAAAAAAAATCGTCCGGATTCCGATAGCAACGCCACCTGCGAGTCCAATCGTTAGTCTCGATCATCCAACGAACCGCTTAAAGGCATACAAAAATACACCTAAATCGGCCCAGTCGCTTAGAAGTGCTGTAACATACTACACACGTACAGAAAAAAAAATACATTAACATGTGTGTATTCTATAACTTAATATAGGTACAACATGCGATTCTAGACGAAAAAGTAAAAATAAAAAATTGGCATGGGTTAATAACCGTATTAGGGCGTTATTTGTCTTGGCCGCATCGGGCCGGCCCGGCCCCCAGCGGGATCACCGTTACAAGACGATATCAACACGGATGCGCGGCTGGGTCGGGCGACACACCGACCGCACGTGCGGTTTTAAAAGTTGTAACTGTTACAATGATTTGAATTAATTGATTAATTTGAATTAAAATTTATGCTATGATTGTAAATGAATTATAATAAAATTCTAACTGATCGCTTTCCGTACACAAGGATAAATTAGAAAATATATTATTAGGGGTCTTTGTTAACACAATAGAACACAAAACAAAAGTAGTTAGAATTTTTGTCTGTTTGTCCGTGCGTTTATGCGCGCTAATCTCAGAAAAGACTCGATCGATTTCGTTATTTTTTTCACGAATGTATTGTAGTAAACGTCCCTTAATATTTAAAGTACGTTTAACTTCAATGCGTTCATAAATAAAAAAAGTTATAAATCAGTTTCAAATAATGTACGTACTATTTCCTAGCGTTAGGTTCTTCCGAAGCGAAGCGAGCGCAGTCAGCTGGTTAATTAAAAAAAAAATTAGTTTTTAAGCTGTACTTGTTGATATCAATGACTCGATCTCGCCTCGCTTCCAGAAACATAGTCCTTGAGTTTGCAAACCGTAACAGTACCCGAAACGATTGGTAGTGCTATACAATATCAGGTATTTAATAAATTTGTCGTTTTTATCTCTCACACTACAAACCTTCTCGACAATCAATTTATGTAGTGTTGGAAAGCACAAGGTAATCAGTGCAATAGTTTTTTATGTATTGTTCACGAGTGGCGTCAGACGAACGGAGACATTTGAAATACATATACACACATGCTCCTCATAGTTACAACTCTCTTTCCCACTGCCGGGCTCGGGTCTCGCGTGAGGCGACAGTAGAGTACGCAACGCCGGCCAAAGATGGTCACACTGGTGGATGGCGACTTGACTTCACCTTTGAGAACAACGTGAACAAGTGTTAGAGTTGCAGGTGTCCTCACGGTGTTTTTAATCACCGCAGCGAGAGCTGAAGTTAAATAGAAAACTGGGTATTACGTATACGAGCACATTTGGTTTCGACAAAATGATTCCTCATCCCGTTCACATATGAGTTGCAGTAGTGATACATGTTTAAAACAATAGAGACATTATTTATAGATAGATAGATAGATTTAAAAGTATTCATAGGTTACACATCAGACAAGACTCGAGTCATATTTCAAACGGTTCAAACATAAACGAACCGCAGTCCCACGCGCGGCGACGGTATCGCGTCACTTCCACCCGGTCGGCGACAACGAGCGAGCGAGTGATCTATTAACAGAAATAGGTGTCTCGATATTCGTCGCCTGGCCCGTAGAGTGCACGTCCAGTAGAAATGTTTCACCGGGCTGTTCGTATATCCGCGTCGCACGCCTCGTCCGAGGTTGTCGTTATGCTCGTTGTTGACACTGAAAACGGTTGTGGTCGCCGAGTGTCGAGCCTTTTGGAGTGGC
>PDGT01000066.1:91879-129790 GCA_003671415.1 Megathymus violae | reverse complement strand
GGGGGGGGGAGGAGTTGCAGCTTAGATTTGGGTTGTTTTACGTCTTAAAAATCGTGTATTGCTGTGGTTATTGCCGTCAATAAATGTTTTTGCTTTGTTGTTATCGTATTTTATGACCAAAATTGTAAAATCCGAATTATATGCTCGTTTGTTAGCAGGAGACAAACGATCTAACAACCAGACCCACTATTATTTGCTTCTTTTTATATAACTTAAACTCGGGTATTTTATCTTCCAATAGTCAATTATCGCGTCATTGTCATGTCTATTCCATTTCAATTCTGTGATCCGTCGCATCTGTTTACATCTGCTTATGAAAAAAAATTTAAACGAAATGACTTTTAAATGAGCTGTGATGACACGCGAGAAACTAATCTCGCGAGAGAGAAAGTGGGGTCGACGCATTCAGTGGAAACATATCTTTTTATTTATTTATACATATAATATAATTCTAACTGATCGCTTCCGTACATGAAGGATATATAAGAAAAATTCTGAATAGGGGCCTTCACTGACGCTATAGGTTCCAAAACAATAGTTGTTCAAATTTTTGTTCGTTTGTGTGTGTGCTTTTGTGCGCGCTGGTCTCAGAAACGGCTCAACCGATTACGTTCTGGTTTCCACTAATGTGTCGCAGTAAGCATTACCTAATATTTACAATTCGTACAGTACATTGCAATCCGCCCATAAATAAAAAGTTATAATATAAAAAGCCAGTCCTAAAAACGGCTGGTGCTATTTCTAAGTGTAAGGCGCAGTTTTACTGAAGCGAGGCGCGGGCCGTTTTATAATTTATTTACTGCACGTATCTACGAAACGTAGCGGAGCAGCGGAGCGGCGTGCCGGCTGTGACGTTTACGTTACAATTATTTTATTGGTACCTGTTCACAAAATTAAAAGTTATTATGAAAATATAGTAAATTGAACCCCAAGCTTTTTTACTACAATTGAATTATTTTGTTAATAACTTTTATTTTATTCTTTTGCTACATTAATTACTCATAATTGATGATTGGACTTTCTATTGATGGGACACAAATTGTTTGCAATTAAAACGTGTTTTATTTTTATTTTAAACTATAATTTATTTTCTTAATTTTTAGTCTCAAAACGATGTGAAAAATAATTATAATCGAGAGCTTCTTTTAATTATATGGACAAAGAAGAATGACACCATCATTCTGTGGATGGTATACACTTAACCTGCGAATTAATCTTGATGTTTTCTTTTTATCCTGATGAATAGGATCATTCACGACACCTGAACGGAACTATGAAATTAATTTATGCAAACTTTCAAGCTGATCAGATGGATGGAAATTTGTGAAAGTAACGTTGCAAGATTCCGTTACATACATACATGTTAATAAAACAATCTTATGTGGGAGGCGTGTGCCCGATTTAATGTCACATCGATGAAATCACGGGAATTCCCATGGAAAATTTCATAGTGTTGTGTCGATAGTAAGATCACTGGTGAAATAGAAATGACAAATACCACCGAGCGAATATAATAATTGTTATTTTTCGAAAACGCATAATTTATTGCAACGCGATCGGTAAACATTGTCCTTTGACTTCGTTCAATTTGCCAATCGAATACCCCGCCGACAGCTCACGATCGGATTATTTAATTCCTGGTCGGTCTGTTACATAGCCTTACAGTAATAACGATGGTGTAGGTAACCGTGCGGTAGTCGGCTACACGCCCTCGCAATACCAACTGCACCAAGCGCGGTGCTCGACGGGTGCATGTGATGGTCGAGTTTCAGACGATCAGCTCACAGTGTTGAAATGTTTCGTCAGGTTTAGGTGTCTACCTTGTCTTTTTCGATCCATATAAATAACCAATATATTTACAAAAAAACGGACTTCGACTTACTGCCGAAGTATAAATAGAATTTGAGCCCATTCCTTAAGGGTGAAAAAATGTAATCTCCGTACTTTTCACGCTTTTTCACGCTTTTCAAAGGGTTGTGTAGAATTCCCTCTGGAACAAAAAAGGAATTTTCCAAATCGGTTAATAAAAGTTCTGAGATAAATACCATAATAAGAATACAAACGAATTCAGAACCGCCTTATTTCAAGTCAATTGATAACTAAGCAAAGATGAAACGGTCCCGCGGCCCGTTTCCGTTTGTCACGCGATTGTTTGGGGACTGTTCCCGACCATCGGTGTTATCAAAGAAACGAATTACCGAATATCCGAAATAAAAATATATCCGTAACCTTAACCGAAACTGGTAAAATATTATTCATATACCCGTATCCGTATCCAGATCCGAATGGCGATAACGATTCGGTTTTGTTACAAAATTTGGTTTCGAGAGTCGCGTACAATACGAATATTGCCGTTCTTTTTTGGGGATGAGATTTGGAGGACTGGTCCGAGCTCTTTTATATGGTTTTGAAAATTCCCATCGGATCTCTGAACGGGAACTTCTCTTTGTCTTTACTATTGGAATGGCAAATGTCTAGGCTTACCGTGTACATGGGAGTCTGTCGATTTTTTGTGAAATTAAAAGCAGAATCCCAAGGTTTATTTTTTAAAGCGCAATATCGCCGGGTATTTACCAACAATACCATAATAAGGATTATATTTATTAAAAAATAAATAAATAAACGTTGACACACTCCACCGCACAAGGATAGATGACGATTTCATATTTTGCAATTTTCCCTTTGATGCGAGTGGTATGAATATACCAATGAAAAATGAGAAATATCAATGATCTATGATCGAAAGTTGCAACGTGGGATAGCCAGTATAAGCGGGTCCCTCGCTTCCTTTTTGGACGCCAACGCGTAGGTATGCAATGTTTAGATGTTACGAACTTACACGGGTGGTAACTTCCAGTAGGTACAGTCGACCCGTTAACTCGTTTGTCGGCGGATGTGGTGATATCTTACGTACTCGTATCTACGGCGATGATTCTCGATGGTCTGTTATAGCCAAATGCATGCCTGACTTGCTCGGACAATGTGTCTCCATACAATAACATTGACGCATGTCAGTGGAGACCAGTGGTGTTGCAGTGGAACAATTAGGTACAAGAGGACACGTAGACTAAGAATTCAGTAGTGATGTTAGATGATGTTACAAATATTTGATTCCACGTACAACCGACACTTATTAACCGACTCACAATAATCCCACTGATTATGTGGACGATGTAAAATTTCAACTAGATTTTCACCCTTCTACCATCAACCCCTATTTTTAATAGCGATATTAGTAGTTCAATAATTTTCAACCCAGGTTCAAACTGATTATTTATCACTTGATCAGTTATCCCCACCAGGCGTCTACCGGTGTCACTTTTGATCCAGTAAACAGCACGAAGTATGGATGAGATTTCTTTTCTTACTACCTACAGTTTTCGGCCATTATTATTATTATTGTTTGTGCATCAATAGTAATAGTGACGTTTACAATTATGATTTTACTATTTTAGTGTTATTTTCAAAAAAAATTATCATAAATTCATATCACACCATGTTTTTCAAACGGACAATTTATACGTGGCAAGCTCTCGCTTGGGCAAACCATCTAGTTTATTTGTGTTAGTTAAAGATGGGATAACAAAAAATATTGTACACTCTATTGCGTTAAGGGATTGATATTGTTTTTTAGTAAAATTATTATAATTAGCGATATATTTAATTAATAACTTATATGGAAAAACGAGGTTTGCCGGGTCAGCTAGTTCTCACCGTGATATAAGTATTGTACATTGTATAAAACAAGTTTCTGCCTGTCTGTTTGACCGCGACTATTTCAAAAACTACTGTACGGATTTACATGCATTTTTATTAATAGATGGATTGATTCATTTTTAGAGATTTGGTGTAAAAGTAAAATGTGAAAAAAGCATTAAACGCCTGATTAAAACGCTAAACGATTGTTTCGGATGAGGTTACTGTTTGTGAACGTAACGCTTCTGGTTTTTCTAAACGAAGCGAGGACGTTTTACCAGTCAAATTATAAATCCCTAAATTGTTTCCGACTCATGGTTACATTACATTCAAAGTAGGATGTGCCTTATTATACTGCCGTAGGGCGCGCTAGGGCTGTCGCGTTCAATTTAATTTATTACGCTTTTTTATTACGAGGCGAATTCATATTTTATTACTTTGGTGGGATAAGGAAAAGCTTCGCCGAGGGTTTAAACGTTCCATCTATTTTAAGCTCTATTGGGGGTTTAAATGTAATGTTTAGTGGTCTTCGAGTTGTGAGCCGGTAGACAGTGAACGATAACAACGTCTTTAATTTATTCTGTTGAGTGTTATTCAATAGCAGTCGATTTGTGGAGATCAAACGGTGTAACTTGCGTTTCGTTTGGCTGTGTTCGCTCATGGCGCGTGTTCCGCCGTTATATATATTGTACTTACATTTTCGGTATCGGTAACTGAAAGACTAATGCGGAAAACACCAAAATGACAACCAAACTTTCGATTGAAGCACCGTTCGTGAACGATAATCGCAGTTTATTTAAATTGAACCGTTATGTAACCGAGATTGACAGCGCATGCCGACATATATTTTACATTGAAAGAAAATATTCGGTTATTGAGGTTACTTTAACCGAATTCGCAACCGAACTTGTAGTTCGACACATTCGGTTAACGAATTCGATTCAACCAAATACAATCGACGTATACGTAATGACTTGATGTAAATGTGACATTATTTAGCTTTAAATATTTCGACGCTTTTCGATGCCTCGGTTAGTACGTTATTATTAGGTAGTCATTTAGCTCAAATGCCCGAGCTCTCCAAACGTAGGAGGTTTGGAGTACTCTGGAATTAAATCCACCACACTGCTCCATAACAATCTGAGACGTACGATTTTAGTATATTGCACTAACTCGGTACATATTTTGAGACACTTTTCAGACTTAATTGAGTAGTCAACTCATCATGAACGACCGTTGGACATTGTAAAATATTTTTTCCTTGAAGCGAATCATAGGTAACATTTTATAAAGTTCATGTTTAATTTCCAAAACTAAGATGACTTATCACGTCAATCGGCTGTCGCTATCTATATTTTGAGAATATAAGGAGTTCCTTTCATCCTGTAGTCGGAACCACCGTGCCCCTCTAATTCCCAGTCACTGGGTTGTATAAATGAAATGAAATGAAATAATATTTTAAATGAAATGAAATAATATTTTATTCGAAGTTGGTTTTTACAAACACTTTTCGAACGTCAAACTACGCCATCGCTTCAACAAATCCCTACTGTGAGTGGTCTCGGAAGAAGAAGCGGTAAGAAACTCCCGAGGAGTTTTTTTTCCTACTCAAAGTTACAGAACGCACTTAAACTGGCTTAATATTAAACTCATGTCCAAGCAGTCTTATCCTGAAAGTAATCATCAAGTTTGTAATAACCTTTCCGCATAAGAACGCCTTTGACTTGAGCTTTAAATTTATAATATGGCATTTCTGTCAATTTTAATGGAATTTTTTTATAAATATTTACACTACCCATGAAAGAGCCACCAGTTTTGCTTAGTCTGAAATTTGAACAATCAGTTTAGCCTTACTCCTAGTATTAATACTGTGAACATTACTCTTCCTAAGAAAACTATCAGAGTATTTTTTAACGTACATAATATTATCTAAAACATATTGTGATGCTACAGTTAATATATCAATTTCTTTAAAGAGATCTCTAAGGGAATCCCTAGGCCTGAGGTTGTAAATGGCGCGTACTGCTCTTTTCTGTAATATAAAAATAGACTTAATATCTGCAGCTGAGCCCCACAACAACAGACCATAAGACATCACAGTGTGAAAGTAGCTAAAATAAATTAATCTTGCTGTTTCTACGTCCGTTAAGAGCTGTTGAGGTTTTACCGTGGAAAGTTCAAAGAAAGAAACTAAGAAATAATATTTATTATAATTTCGAACACCATGACAGTTGCAGCTTTATTCTACACAAGATTTTATTCAGTTCATCAACTGAACTGTTTTTTTACTGTTCTACATTTAAATTACTAAATAGTGGTTGATACAAAGAGTTCAACAAGAGCCTCACTTTCTTAACAGCGTAGGCAGCAGAGCTAAGTTTCCCTGACAAGATTTCAATATGAGGACTCCATTGTAGTAGTGAGTCTATAGTGATTCCAAGAAATGTGGTACCGCCTTGTTCGAGCTAACCTGCATGTTTGTCTGTTTCCTATGAACCTGTTAGCAAATTAATTTTCACGTGAAACCGACGGAAACAGCTTGTTACATAAGAGACACGAGAACGGGGCAGTACCAAACGCCTGAGCCTAGATTAAACATGTTGAACAGCGTGAGCGACGTGCGACAGACGGACAGTTTGACAGCTCCGCGAGCCTCCTCCCATATACAGTGAGCACAAAAAACGTGTTCACTTTAAGTACTGTCAGGGCCGCAGTTGCTTTGGGTGTAACGAGGACGAGCGGCTAGAGACGCATGTTTGTACAATAATGGTACCGGTCGGTGTACAGATGGAAAATCGAGATGGACGACCTGTAGCTCATCGTTACGAGCAATAATTGTCCAGTTGAGTGTCCGTCGCGGCCAGAGATCAGATCTGGGACCCTTCACCTGAAGGCGGGGTCATTTAACTCTTATATTTCGGCCCTTCTAAGTCGTAGTACGACAAGATACTTCTAGATATGTCAAATACTGTCTCAACCAGATCGATGGTTGACCGACAGTTATACATAATTTTTCTATAATTAATCCTGGATAACATTAGAATAAAAATTAAAGTAACAGTTTCAGCTCTGTCACAATTTTAATATTAATAGATTGTTTTTTTTTTATAAAATCGACGCGCGGCCCGATCCTACCAATTATTAATAACGCTAACAATAACACTAACATTAAACCACCTTAAGGGGCGTGTGGCGTCTGTGTATACAATTGGGAGCCAACCAATATTACATAAATCTGTATTAGTTTTTTATGAGCATTCACACTTCGAATAAATTCGTCTTGCATCTAAGAGATAATAATGGCAAAATAAGTGATTTAAAAAAATTAAAGTGAATTCGATGCAGACAGTTCTCTCGGCGGCCTCCTTTTGTTAAATTTCTACTATTGTATATATGTAGTGTGGGGAATTCGGGACTCGATGGGACCCTATATGTCCGGGTGTTACACTCGAGGGGGTCAACGGCCCCCCGGTGATGTAAGCCCCCGCTGTTGAGTGATATTATTATATTAACAAACTAATCAATTGTCATTGTCTAGTTCATTTGACCTATCAGCGGCCTTGTGCGCCGTGCGCAAGGCTCTGTTTGTAATGAGATGGGCTGGAGTGAAGCGTGCAGTTTACGGGCCAACGGTCGACTCGAGTGTGACGTCGCTATGCTAGCCGGAGGTCGCAGTCGAGGCTCAACCTGCTACTCTTCACATACGTGTGCTCATTATGATGATCTTCGTTGCAAAACTCGTTTGATAGCTTGCGACTGCCACTACATTTCTATACCTAATATAAATTTTATAGCTTCTTTTAAGCTTTTTTTAAGAATATTTTACGTTGAAACTCACTAGCTTGTACTATATCGGAATTTTTGATAATCGATACCAGTTAAAGTTTGTTCCATATATCCATAGTAATACGAAATGATAGGGTTGTCAATAGCCGATAAACGAGGAGACGGCAAGTGTTTATTGGGGTCAAGGACGTATTTAACACCAAAAGCATCGTCGGGAAAAAAGGAGCTGTATTATTTTGTATATTTATTGAAAGTAAAAAATTTAATTATTTTGTTGGCTCTCTGACTGTAAACGAAACACGTTAAAAGCAAATATGTTTAACGGAAAAAAGCGGTTTTAATTTTCTCTCACAACAAAGGAATCTTTCAAATCGATTAGTAAATGACGGAGGTCTGTGGTAACAATGTAAAAAAAATACAGTCGAAATAAGAACCTCATCCTTCTTTGCAGTCGATTACAAACTACCATATGTTGCTTTCGAAAAGAGGATGGTTTTGAAAAGAAGAGGTCACGATCTCGTCGATTACTGCAGTTGACTACAAATAGGGCAGTTTTGCTTGGATTCCATAATTAAATGAGCGCCCCGTACAACACGAAACTCAATAACGTGTGCCGTGTAGGAGAATAGATATAGAATATTAAGTGGTCGTATGTCCTACGACCGAGCACCGAAGGATTTGCTTCACTACACACGATTACTACCGTACAGACGGAGAAAGGTTTCGAATTTATTTATAGTCGTCATTTTTTCATCGCGAAGCTCTTCCGTTTATAGAATGGTTGATGTTAACAACTTTCATTTACGCTGTTGTATAATGTATTATAGAAGGCTGTATATTATTATATGTGTATGGGGATCTTTGAAGATACTTTGGGTTTTACGTATCGTTGTCCACTGAAACTCTGTCCGCAGCCATTCGCCATGTAAACGGTGTGGTTTCGAGAGCTCGTACGGTACACAGCGTCGTCATTGTCAGTGTGATCACAGTACTAGTCAACTGCTGGATTCTTCACAACTCTCCCTAACTGGGACCTGCTCTCAGAATTACACAATCTATCAATGTAGCTTTGAATGTAGCATTGGCCTACCGGCCTGCGAACTGGCGCGTGAATGGACAGAGCTGTTCGCTTATATATGCGGAAACCGAAAGATCCGCCATTTATTTAACTCTTTTTTAAGAGTTTTCCTAAAATCTCTCCGCTTTTCTCGTCAGTTCAACATTCCTTACAAAACAATAGGACGATCGGTGACGCGGGTAACATAAACTATGTATGTGATATTCACCCTTATGCACGAGGCATAAGGCCGAGAGTCGCATAATGTATTCGAAGTACTTCTTATCAGTACGTCGCCTCTGTGGCACCTGTTGTTAAGTTGAAATTGTAAATATTCGTTGTAAATTCTAGGTCCTGTGTAAGGTGTGATTAAAGTTCGCGAAACTTCTAACACCACCTACTTACTCTTGAGTGTCTCATAACATAGATTACTTCCGACAGCTGTTCTAATGTGTGATGTTCAGCGTGACCTGCAGCTAACTGAACTATGCCCTATTATAGGAGACATTTGACAACCCTTTTATATATTGTTATGAATTTTGTATTTTTTTACAAATTTTTGGATATAAGATTTTTGACGCAATTTTTTTTTATTGATCTTTTATTTCGTAAAGATAAATATTTAATTAGTGAGTCTTTTCAATGGTTATGGTGGTTATATCCATGTTTTGTGATATTTAGTGATATACAAGGAATTAGCTAATCTATTACCGGCGCTGGATTTGAATCGTTTGTATATTGAGTTGAGTGGACAATGCTGTTTAGTGTGGGTTTACGAATGAATATTATATTTTAGTTTTTCAAGAATTTTACGTCGGGAAGAATAGGGCAAAGCTTAACTGTGACTTCGCGTCATGGCTTTGATTGCTTCGATACAATGTGGAACTTTTATATGGATATAAGTTGCTGAGAGTGGAGTGTGTAAAGAAAAACCATCTCAGCAACACTCATTTTAGTCCAAAACGACTCACCTTAGCGGCACTCGCCATTATTGGCACACTTATGATACTTATTTGAATTAATGGCGCACAGCAGCGCGTCAGAGGACAACTCTTCGGACTCGGATGTTCGACAAGAACTGAACTGTCGATACGTTAGTACTTCTAACATAGATTCCGTCGACCTAAACGCCATCTCTATTGACATGTTAGTTTAGTCTAACCAGATACTCTTTACGTAGGGTTTGCTTTAAATGTGTTAAGAAATACTAATAAATATTGAGTTGATATCGAATCTCGTGACAACATAGCATACACTAGGGTTATTAATTTCGTCAATGGAAAGATGAAAATAAAAATAAATGAAATATTTGTATCATTACGCTCCAGATTTTCCTCTTGAGTTCCGAACAAATAAATTAGCCTTTATGACGAGTCCCCCGGCAGCTATAATCAGCTCGAGCCTCCGTCCTCCGTCCCCGGCCGCGTGCCGGAGCTAAGCGTACGGTTTCCGACGAAACCTTTCATATTTCACGGGCCGTTAAAAATATGGAATTATTTATATTCATTTAAAGCAATATTAGTTAATTATAGTGAAATATTTTCCTTCAAAGCGTTAGCAGCAGGGGTGTCTATTCGTAATTGTGGAGGACCGAAAACTCTATCTTGCTGCTTCAGTGAGGATTGGTGCAGGCGTAACGAGCGTCAGAAAGTTTTATGCCGCCCAAAGGCATACTATGTAATAATATGTTGAACATAACCCCTAATTTCGGATCGATTAACAATCATATCTGATGAAGTTTCACACAAACGAACATTGTTTTTTTGCTTGTATGTAAACGAATCGTTATTCCACTATTGGACTGAAGCAGTGACGTCCACGACGGATTTATAAGAATGTTCGGAATTCGCATTCTTAACCATTTTTGTTTACATCAGTAGTAATGTAAAGTGGATTGCCATAGTTTTTAATGTCTGTTTATTTTTTCCTTTTATACTAACAGAAAAAAATGTGCATGTAGCAAACCTCTTTTATACTATCCTTGTTGTAATTCGTACTCAACAAGACTTGTAAGTTGTAAGTGGAGGCCGGCGCGCCGTTCAGCGTGATACCAGTCGTAAACTCGAGCGAGGTCCCTCATTGAACTGCTCGGAGTTGGATTACTCGGGCGGGGGAATTAGATTCAGTGGGTACAGTCTATCACGTAAGTTGTAGTACTCTCGTAGCACTAAGATGTGTGTGAGTTACGGTAAGATTTTATACAGTGTACTGTCAGCAAAGTAAACCAAAGTTCAGACGGATAGCTGAACGCGATAATCGCAATAATGATTGCACAGATTTTAATACCAAATGATACATTGATCCATGCGAAAAGTTTGGTCGGGTGGAGTAAGCATGAAAAAAGTTTGAAACGTCTATTAAAAAAGAGTAACAATTGTTATGTAAAGTTACAATTCATGTATTATATAAACGCGATCACCCAATACGTACAAGCTTTTCAACACACGCGAGACGCGATGTTAGACCAAAATCATTCAGAAGTATGGGGGAACTTTGATCGTCAGAGCACGGTGAACAGTTGTGCAAACAACGTGATAATTGAGCAATCCACAGCGTCACAAGTCGATAATTGTCGTATTTAGTGTGTGGCGTGAATGTCTACGGTTTAACGTGAACATCGACGAGGCGGCGCCGTGTGACGATCTCGTGACGAGTGCTTTGTGAGTGCGAGCTATTATTACCGATAGCGTATCAACTTGTGTTCTGCGTGTACTCTGATTATTGGTACAATTACCTCACACTGTGTTTTGTTACGTTGTCAAAATTCCAGAAGTATATTGTATTTACGTGGGTACAGGTAGGGTTGTTAAAATTTGAATTAATATATACATAAGTCTGACTCCGTGGGCATTGGATAAAATGTACGGCTCGTTTTTATAGAGGGATTTTTAGTTATTTATTTACTGTTTTTTTTATTTTACCTAAGAAGAATGGAATTGAAGTCAGTTTGAGATGAAGTCCGTTCTGTACGCGTCAACATTTTGTCGACGCAGTTATCAACGAAGGTGTTATGAAAATAAATATGTAAATATTTATGCTGTAAGTTGTTGTGGTTGCAGATAAAATTGAGCCATGACCATAAAATATAGCGTAAAAACATGATGATAAATAAGCTAGTACCATTTATTCAGAATACTCCTTTAAATATAACGAGTCGAGTCTTATTTTTCCAACTGTGAATTCCGAAAGGGTTTTTTTTTTAAAGATTACTTGTTACGGAATTTCTTTAGGTCTTCCGGAAACAATATATCACGACAGAATAAAGGTAATAACGATAGGATCCGACATAAAACCGGATCGGTGAAAGGGAATCGATAGTATGAGACAATAGGATGAGCGCAGCTGACGCTCGCGTATCGCAAGGTTATTGAAACTATTCTTTTAGGTATCCTGGTTTTTAAAAATAATAATTTACGACAGTGAATCTTACCTATGTTCACGAAGATGAAGTATTCAAGTTGGCGACGACAGGAGGAAACGTGATCAAATTTGCCTCGACTATGGATGATACAAGTTGCATAATTCATGAGACCGTCTGGTCTTAGATATAAGCACAAAAAAGTTAGTTATTTTATGAAGTAACATATCTTTTGTATTATCAGGTATTTAGCCGTATTTGGGCGGCTCAAAATACTTCCCCCAATCCCATGCTGGCAGAACAGGGTGTCGTAATGGGCGACAGAAGCCCGCCTTCTTGGTGGTAGGGCTTCGCGTATGAATTATGTTATCAGTATTATTATTAAGTCACTATATGATTACTGGTATTATTATCTTTGCGTGAAGCCTGCCTGGCTAGCTACCACCATCCTGCTTGATTCAGCCTCCAAACGACTCGTCGTGTTCTGGCTGGGAACTTGAGAGCCGGTATATTCTTTCGAACCTTCTTCTCATTTCCTGGCCGACAACGCATCAGTGATACCTTTGGTCTCGTTGATGTCTATGGGCGACGGTGACAACTTACCATCAAGTGGTTCGTCTGCTCGTTTGTCGGCTATTAACATAAAAAAACAGGTATTATTAAAACCTTTTTCAATAACCGTTCCACAGATGTGTGGACTCAAATTGGATCCTTGCGCAACACCTGGAAAAAATTGAATTCATCCCGAGGATCGCACTGGGTTCTTATCCTTAAAATACCCCGCAAAAGTAATGGATGTACAGCTGTTGTCACCGAGTCTTGGGTCAGTGTTGGGGGAGTCAACTCGTCACGAATATTTTACCGTCCACGAAACATTTAGGTCTGTCTCACAGTACTGTCTGCCCAGAAATATAAAACAAATAAGTGTATTGTTAACTATTTCAATAATAAAGCGTTTGGTAGAACTAGAAGCACGAACAAATAGCGATTAAGTTTTTCATATATACATATATATATATGCAGATAAAGTGTTGATTGTTTGTGGAAGCGATGTCGTGCGGCGGCGACATTACCCCGCTCCGAGCCCGCTCGACGCCGCTTCACGCTCGCTGTCGTGTTGACTCGCCGCGCAACGTTAATTAGTACGATACAACGACAACAATTTCATTATTTACACGCCAACACTCGCACCGTACCTTTACGTGATTAACGCTGATAACGCTTGCAAACTAATTTAAATGACCTATTTATGACTTCTAATGAGATAGTTGTCGATAAAGTGTAATTATTGACGGTATGATTTTTAAAAATAGAATAAAAATAGAAGTGAATCATATTTATGGACATAACCAGATATCATTCTAAGGTGTTAACATAGGACCACAGGTTCTTGCAGCTTTTAGAAGTCCATTGTTACGCTTGGAACGGTCTTGAATTTTGGGTCCACTCTAGCACCCTGTAGTGTGTAGTGGTAGGTATTTGCATTGGTTCGCATGAGGACACTCATCGCTACTATAACCACTAAGTAATATGCCGATTGTCCTGTGAAGTAAGTTACTTCACGAGTTTTTATTACTATTGGACTTTATTAATCTTGTTAGAAGGCTTTGGTCGGCAACCTACAACAATCGCTACTAGAGTATGGTGGTATAATCTCAAGGCCTCGTTGATTATGATGAGAAGCCCCGGTCCCGTAGTAGGTTAATAATTTTAGGGGCTAACGTAGATATATTGACTACTTAACGTAGATATATCTACTTTTTCGGGTTCCGTACGTCTAATGCAGAAATCCCATAATACTAATTACGAGCTTGTTTTGTTTATTTCAAATCTTACTTACACCAAATGTACTGGACGCATAGAGGTGAAATTTTTAGGTACAAATATATAGTTGGAGTTATTCCGAGGTAACAGATGCATATAATTAATAAATAAACCGTATTTGGTATACAAACTACTTGTATAACTTCAAAATATAGTTTGATATCTTAGAAATTATTCAAAAATTAGCTATTGCCCCCCTCCACCCTAAATCTATATATATCTATTTAAGCCAAATTTTTTTCAAAACACTAGCACTATGATTATCTGTGTTGCGTGCAGCATGGGTATACATAGATAAGACATCCTAAACACCCATAAACCATTAAAAACATTGTCACATAAACGACTGCCCCAGCTGTGGGAATCGAATCCTCCAGGCTCCGCTCAGTAAGCAGGATCATCACCAACTGGCCGACGCTACCGTCAAATGTGAACGTGGGTAGCCTATCGTTTACATATACATATGTTCACCACCACATGTTCGGGCCATGTTAGTGTCCTGTCACTATAAATATTACATGATACATTCACTGCACGGAACCTCAACCCATGCGGTCCGATACAGACTTGACAGGTTTATACGTTTAGGAAGCGGAGCAAACTTTTGGCACGCAGCCCTCGGTGTGAATATCCAGCGAGGCTTCTTTCTTATTATGCCTCGGAAGGAGAAGTAATAATTTAACGTTCATGTCCGTTTAGCGAATCACATTCGTAGTAGGCCTTGGAAGTTTGTGCTCGTTCGATGAGGGGTTTCAATTTCTTAATTTTTTTTCTCGTTGGCTCGATTACGATGCTGCCTGGCGGTCAATAGTTTTTTGCGTGTCCTCTATACTACTGGAAAGGAATACACATCACAAAATAGTATTATAATAAGTCTTTGTCTGCCGAAAAATCTCAATAATTCTTGCATGGTTTATCGTGTGGTTTTTATAAAAAACTGAAGTGATTTACGGGCGAAGTGGCTGTTGGTAAACGAATTTAATAAACGCTTGATAAGAACTAGTTTTGATTGTTTCGGATGTGGTTCCTACTTGATATTTTTTCCTGGAGCTAATTTACATATAAATACTACATACTTTCATTTATATATAAATGAAAGTGAAGAAAATTTTGAAGCATATCGAGGAGAATAAAGCAGCGTTTGTCTAGGCTTATTAGGCTTAAAAAAATAGTCTAGGCTGTACTGTCTTCAATGCGGGTTGTTCGCTCGGAAGTTTGGGTTCGACTTCACTAGTCGTAAAAATTAAACTAAGTGTTCGTCGTAGATTCAAACCATACATTAGTTGCCCGATGTATATGAAAGCAATGGAAATTATAACTCGAAGGACCAACGCAGCCATTATAAATCGATAGAAAATAACATCCAGGCTTTCTACCATTCGCCTCAAACTACTATTTTGGATACATCGCAAGGATAACTCGAAACTACCCGTAATAATTTCATCAAAACCTAAATAATTGAGAACCAAAAACCTCTAGAGGTGACATCTTAAAGCAAACAGTAATTAATGGACAAAGTCTCGACGCTCTTTAATGAGGGAGATGACGAAAGGAGAGATAGAAAATCAGATTGAACACTGCTCTTTATCAGTTATTCCAGGAAAAAAAAATAGGTTGTTGAGACTAAAAATATTAACGATTACCGTCATTTAATAGTATAAGGACAAAAGAGTAATGATCTCACAGAGTCCCTGTTGGGTCGTGGACATTCAAGATAAGTAGTGATTTTCTAAGACATTACTTTCCAGAAAGTATTCAATCTTGTCATAAATCACAACACCCCGACACTGAAGCCATTGTTATTTTTTGTCTATTTGTTATATAACATAGCGTGCTTGTATCAGTAACAGGCCGTAGATAAAGTTTTGTTAGTTTTGGAATAAAATAAATTCACAATCCGTTTTTTCAAGTGAAACTTCTTTAAAACCATTGTAACTTGTATTTGTTGCGTGATGTGAGTTGTGTGTTTGAAACTCGATGAAACGAAAAACGACAGTAAAAAGAGACAAACGCATCCATCTTTAGGACTTAGCCTGCGAGAGTATGAGACAGAATACATTCTAGTGTTTTATTTTAATCAGTCTCCACTTTGTGCGATTTCATTAATTCTTGTCCATTGTTCATTTGCGCCGTACAAGCATGTATGCGTCTGTATATTGTCAAGTGGAAGTAAGAGAGTATAGTGATTATAGTAATTATACTGCACTGTCTAATATTGCTCTAGTCCAAGCGTTCTACGTGTATATGTTTGTACGTGTGAGTGCACCTACGTATTACGGAGCCTTGGCCGAAGGTGTCGTAGGTGGCGGGGTTTGGTACGTGTATATTATTGATGTGAATCTTTTTATTGTTTAAATAAAAACGATATGCGTGCAGATGTGTGCAAAGGTAGGGTTTATTTATTACAATTCTCCTACTGCTGGTACTCGGCATTCATCTTATACTCTCGAAATGTAGTTTTTTGGAAGTTTCACTTTATCGTGTGTGAACTGCACGCACACGCACTTTTTTTTAATTATGTAATATTAAAAATGGCTCTTTAGTGAGTGGTCACAGTAACATCAAAGTTATTACCGACACGTTACCGACTCAAAAGGAAATAATAAGCATTTTTATATCTCAGACACTGCAACTGAAAAACGTTAAAATCATTTCACTTGAATGAGGATGCGGAGCTACATCGGCAAATAATCAACACTATAACCATGTATGGCCACAATCAGGATTAAACTTTGTTATGCAGAGCTTAGGGACGGCTAACAGGAGGGAGCGAGCGCCATTACTTGCGGTTTACAAGGGCCACAACACGACCAAAGGGGTTGGCTTGGACTCAAGGATGGTTAGAGCCTCATACACTTCGTAGTAAACATATGATTTTAAACTAATGTCATCGCGGAATTTATACATTTTATTATTTAACGGGTACTGTAGAATCCAGTGGTTAGTTTATGTAAAACACATAAAATGCAAAGCTTAGTGCGTGAAGATACAGTAGGTGTCTTGTGTCGTTGTCCTTGTAGCCCGGGATCAGAATAGGGCTACGGAATCCCCTGCCTGTCGTAAGAGGCGACTAAAAGGGGACTTCCGGGGTCGTGGGCGGCTAGTGTGGGAGCCCGAACCGTCCAGCCAACTACCCCGGGAAGGACGTCCGTATGCGTGGCCGTATACCGGTGTAACACCAGGAAGCAAGGGATGTAGTTTGTCACCCCGAGCAGAGCCCGGTGGGGCACGCGCTCATAGAACTCCGGTTGTATTCCGTTGGAGATCCCGGAGTCCTATCACAACGCCGAGAAAGGCCACCGGGGGGGGTTTTAGTGCGGTAAAAATCCTACATAACCCGGCGTCATTCCCATGGCACCGGGTACCTTTTGAAGGTTTTCCCCTCGTCAACAAAAAAAAAGGTGTCTTGTGTCGTAATATGGTATCTAAAACGAACTAGACGTAGGGTACATAGATTAATCTAACACTATGTAGCTTGTCGACGGTTTCTCCCCGCCACCGTAGTTTCGCCATGATTACGATCCATGCAACTTGGTCGAAATATTGTCAAATAAATCGTATCGTGAGTACCCGTTATTTCGTAGTAGTATCTTAGAAACAAGTTTTATTAATTTAATCAAGTGAAATCTCTCTTGAGCTCCTGCTCCTGCCTTGAATGGATATATCATCCTGTGTACATACTTTCACAAAATTTATCAAACGTATGGAAATCAAATGCAAAACGATCTATGCAAAAACATACAAGTATTTACTTCGCTAATCTTTTTAAAGTATTCCAGTTACTGGGATTGGGCTTATGCAGATCAATATGCAATCATTTAGGTAGGTGCACAGTAAAAAATATTAATTTTAATATTCAGTGTCCATAACACAACATAAATATATTTTAAAAACCTGGACTTGTAAAGTCCCTGTAAATTTATGTCCAAGACTGGTCTGTTATTCGCCACTAGAGCAATTACCTTTGTTTTGGTAATTAGCACTTGAAATGAAACTCGAAAAAAAACGTGTCCGCCACAAATTTGTATTCCTTTTTCACAGAGTGACATTGACATTTTTGTAATGGTGTACAAGGTTATACCATAAACTATATTGTATATGCATAGACAAGTTTACAGAACATACCGCCCACCAAAAGGACATAAGGTCCTTTTCCAAATATGCATGCATTTATTTTTCACAAAAAAAAAATTAAATTCACATAACACAAAGGCAACTAATAACATATGCTTTAAATTTCAGCTTAATCTGCATTACTTACCCTTGAAATCTAAATTAAATTTTGGATAAGCTTACATAATTATATAAGTTTTAAGTAATTTTAATCTGTAATAGGCAATGAATTAACAGTTATGTTGAACAGGTAAGTATTCAAAAGGTAAGTATAAATTAATTTATCGGTAAATGTACACAGGTAAACATACACTAGGATTCAATGTCAACCGGTAAAGCACACAGTTTAGATGTTGATCTTTTCACTACACTACTACCACTTTTCACACTATACACTCTAGTGATATTGTCTGGGCCGGGATGTTTCTCTACAATCCGCCCTAGTGCCCATTTTCCAGGAGGCAAGTTTTCCAACTTTATAAGCACTATATCTCCAATTTTAAATTCTTTTTCAAATTGCAACCATTTGGGGCGCTGCTGCAATCGCGACAAATACTCCCCTTGCCAGCGACGCCAGAAATCAACTAATAGTTTTTGGGTTACCTGCCATCTTGTTAATGTTGATAGTTTGCAATCTTTAATATCAGGAGCTGGAACCACAATAGGAGCTTCACCAATAATAAAATGGCCCGGAGTGAGTGGCTGAATGATGTCAGTGTCAGACTCAATGGGACTCAGAGGCCTGGAATTAAGACAAGACTCGATCTGGCAAAGTACGGTAAACATTTCTTCAAAGGTAAGATTTGTTGTGAGTATTCTTTTAAGATGATGCTTGATGGATTTGACACCGGCCTCCCATAATCCCCCAAAATTGGGACTGTAAGCCGGAATGAAGTGCCACTGAGTACCGTCATTGGCTAAAGTATTGATCACTTCACTGTTGAATTCAAAATTGGCATCCTTCCACGTTGTGACTAATTCTTTATTGGCACCAATGAAATTTTTGCCTTGGTCACTCCACAAGTGACTGCACCTTCCTCTCCTTGCTACGAAACGCCTAAAAGCACCTATAAAGGCGTCTGACGTTAGGTCTCCCACTAACTCTATATGGATTGCTTTTACTGCCATGCAAATAAAGATAGCAACATAGGCTTTCTTTGTCTTCGATCCTCTGCCTCTAGTGATCAAAACTTGGAAAGGGCCAGCAAAGTCTACTCCACTGTGCAAGAACGGTCGAGATCGGCTGACACGTTCTCTTGGAAGATCGCCCATCATCTGTGTTTTTGCAGTGGCAGTATGCCTTGCACATACTAAACATCTATGTATAAATTTCTTAACTAATCCTTTGGCTCGTATTATCCAATACTTTGACCGAATATAGCATAGCATCAATTGCACGCCACCATGCATGGTCTTGGTATGAGCTTCTGCAATTATGAGTGGAGTCAATGTATTGTTATTGCCTAATATAATTGGATGTTTACTCTTTTCATCAAGATCTGAGTGTCTTAAACGTCCGCCCACCCTGAGGATATGGTCTTCAACAAGGTAAGGATTTAATGATTTTAATGTACTCTTTCTTGATACTACTTTATTTTTTATTAATTTGCCAATTTCCTCATAATATTCCTCTTCCTGTACTATTTTAATACATTTGTGTAAAGCTTCTTCTAATTCTTTTGTTGTAATAAGTGTAGAATTCTCGTCTTTATACTTTTTCCTATTTAAAAATCTTCGACAGTAAGCAATAGATCGAATCAACTCATTGAACGTGTCAAAATTTTCAAATTGTTTTGATATACACCCTTGTTCTATTTTCACATTAACTTGTATTTGAAGTAGTTTCTGCTCTAGATCAGTGTGTATTTCTTCTGGTTTGTTCATCTGTATGTCTCTTTCAGTTAACCATGTTGGGCCTGTCCACCACAAGTCATAATTCTTAAGATCTTGTAAGAGCATTCCTCTAGAGGCCACATCTGCTGGGTTTGGTTTGGAATCAACATGATACCACTGATTGTTATTGAGATTGTCAATGATTTCAACTACACGATTAGCGATGAATGATTTCCATTCCAATCATTTCATGATTTCAGGCATCACTGAATCCATGAAGTTGAATTGCTGCTGT
This sequence comes from Megathymus violae, assembly GCA_003671415.1. Lineage (NCBI taxonomy): Eukaryota > Metazoa > Arthropoda > Insecta > Lepidoptera > Hesperiidae > Megathymus > Megathymus violae. The sequence goes on along the minus strand of PDGT01000066.1, from coordinate 109,828 downwards.
ATTGCTGGTCATTGTGTTTAACCATCTCTTAATATGAATACCTTCAATATGTTGAATGTCAAGACATATATGTAACCAATCTTCTTGCAGGTGTTTATCTATTTCTTCATCCCATCCAACTTTCTGAAGCCACAGTCTCTGTATAAATATTTTGGCTACAACAATACTAGGAGAAATCCATCCTAGAGGGTCAAACAATTTTTGTATGTCAGATAATATGTTTCTCTTAGTGATGATTGGAGGTATTGGTGGTAATGTCAGATTGTATTGGAATTCATCTTCACCGAGATTCCATTATATGCCTAGTGCTTTGATCGTTCCATCAACGCCTAGATCAAGATTGGCTTTACATGATCTCTTGTCCGGTTCAATAGCTCTCATAAATTCTGCGTTGTTAGAGGACCACTTAGTGAGCGTAAAACCTCCACGTTTCAGTATATTTGTTACATCATAGGCTACATTGATTGCTTCGGATACCGTATCAGCCCCTGACATAAGATCATCCATATAAAATTCCTCCTTTATCATTTGCTTAGCTATTGAATTATCCCTACCTTCATCATCTCCTAACTGTTGAAGTGTTCTGACCGCCAAATAAGGGGCGCAAGCTGTACCAAAAGTGACCCGTAGTAGACGGTATTCTTTCAATTCATCTGCTTCATGAGCCCGCCATAATATTCTTTGAAAATCTGTATCTTCTTGGGCAACAAGTATTTGTCTGTACATCTGCTGAATATCTGCGAAGAAGCATATTCGTTTCATGCGCCATCTGATTATTAAATCCCTCAAGTCATCCTGTAGTATCGGACCTGCCAGCAGTTCATCATTTAAAGAGACATGTTCGAGATTATTATAGGCTTGGTATGATGCATCAAACACGACGCGTGTCTTTGTGGTCTCCTTCTCCTCGCGGATTACTGCATGATGAGGTAAGTATATGCACTTCTTTATATTTATTTCCTTTTCAGGAACTCTTTCGGCGTGATTCAATAGTAAGTATTCATTTATTACTTTTATATATTCCTTTTTTAGGTCAGGCTGTTTCTTTAATTTCCTCTCCAGTTGTACAAATCTTCTCTTTGCTATTTCCTTTGTGTTTGTTTCAGGTGACTTCAGATTGTTAGTTTTAAATGGTAGTTTTACTATGTATCGTCCTTCTTTATTTCTAGTATGTGTTTTTTCATATATATCTTCACATAGCTGCTCTTCCTTGGTAAGTTTTCTCTTTGTATCTGTATATAATTCCCATAAATTCTTTAACATTTCATCTACATCTATATGCAGGTGCATGACAAGGAAGGAGTCTTCAACTGGAGTTCCAGCGACTTCACCAAAAAGTATCCAGCCCAGATTGGTTCTTTATGCACATGGTGTGCCTGGGGGACCTTTGATTATTTCAGGTTGTATGATTTGTGTATATTCCTTGACACCTAGAAGTAAATCTATAGGGCCTGGTGTACAGTAACTTGGATCGGCCAGGTGAATGTTCTCTAGGTGTGTCCATTTTTTTCTAGGTATTGCTTTAGTGGGCATCTTTGTAGTCAGTTGCTTGGTCAAAACATGCTTGTAGATTGAGCTTGAAATTTGGGTCACACCGTGAACCTACTTGTATCTGAACCACATGATTTATTGATGTCCTCGTAGAACCCACTCCAACAATACTCCCTTTTGCTGGTTGTCTTTTCAATCTGAGTAGTTGAGTTGCTTTCTCGCTTATGAAAGATGCTTGTGAACCAGGATCAATAAGTGCTCTCAATACTGTTGGTTGATTATCTGTAGCTTGTACTGATACCACTGCTGTAGCTAACAGAGCTGTCTTCTGGTTGGTGTTGAGGTGAGATGCTATTACCGAATTAACTTGTATGTCTTCTTCATCTACTACATTGCAATTTGCTAATGTCTGTGATGTGCTCTCTGTTGGGGCATCAGTATTCTTTGGAGAGTGTAGTAGAGAGTGATGGCGTCGGCGGCATACACGGCATGATAAAGGAACTCGACACTTCATCACTGTGTGTCCTGGTACCAGGCAGTTGAAACATTACTTATTACCTTTAACATAATCTGATCTCTTCTCTGGGAGCATCTTTGTAAATTCTTTACAGTGGCATAATGTGTGATTTCCTTTACACATTACACAGACCTTTTCCATATTTGTTGTTGTAGTGACATGATGTACACGCTCTTTAACAATTCTCTCCCGAGTGTTTGTATTTGATGCTACTAGTTCCAAAGTACGAACTTTTGATTCTAAAAACTTGTTTAATTCACTCCATTGCGGCAATTCTTCTGTATTTGTTTCTTCTGTGTTTGTTTGTATGCATACTCTTCCCATTCTTTATGTGACTCTGGATCTAATTTTTGTATTACCAGGTGAATTATTAGAGGATCCCAAGAAGTAATAGGTATTTTAAAATTATTTAGGTTATTTAAACATTCATTAGTGATATCACAGATGCTTTTTAACTGGGATGAACTTTGAAAACTCATTTTCTTTTGATTGAATAACCTTTTGAGGATGGAGTGCACTATCAAGCGTTTATTTCCATATCTTTTTTTTAGAATATTCTTCGCTTGCTCATAATTTTGTTGTGTGACTTGAATGTGTTTTAACAACGCTTCAGGTTCTCCAGATACACTTGTTTTTAAATAATGCAAACGTTGAACGTCAGTCAACTTAGAATTGTTGTGCACAAGTGACTCAAATAAGTCATTAAATGTAGTCCAATCTTCATACTTGCCAGTAAATATTGGTATTTGAATTTTTGGTAACTTTACTTCCAATTGGGATGCGCAGGCCGTATTTATTTCTGGTTTACTATATGAAATTGTATCCAATAAATCATTTAAGTCTGCTTCTAAACATGTGAACAAATCTTCCACTGTATAAAACTCTTCCTCTGCAAAATAAGATAATTCACTCCGTTTTTCTTTGGGTACTATTTTGGCAAGTTCTTGATGTGCCGCTTTAAATGATTACCAATATTCTTGTACACATTTTATGCGAGAAGTGATATAACCTTTTGTTAGTCTAGCTTTCGGACATTTTCTGAAGTTACTCTGCGCTTTTCGTAACAAATTGGAGTATTCCTCAAGTTGATTAATTAATTCTTGCATTGTTAATCACTTTATTGTTAACAAAATCACAAAAACACTGTATGACACTTGAGAAGTAATACAATATGTCCACTCCAAATGAACTACGACGAATAGTTTTTAGGTTAAAGTACTTTAGTTTTTCACTCAGGAATGCAATTCCTTTTTTGTTCGCTGTGCACTATTCTCTCTAAATTTGTCTAAACTAGTTTATCCGGCTCGATATTGACCATGTTTTGGTAATTAGCACTTGAAATGAAACTCGAAAAAAAAACGTGTCCGCCACAAATTTGTATTCCTTTTTCACAGAGTGACATTGACATTTTTGTAATGGTGTACAAGGTTATACCATAAACTATATTGTATATGCATAGACAAGTTTACAGAACAACCTTATTTTATGGAACTCGTAGGTGATATATTTCCTTCCACGTAAGACGCATCTCTAGATCAAGGATGGCGATAGTGTGAACGATCGGATTTGACTACATGGCTCGCCATTTGCCTTCCCAATTTGTCACGGCCCGCTGCGAATTGATGGGCTGCAATAAATTGCGATTCAATCCCGCTTTTAGATTGATAAATTGATGGTGTTGTTTATTGATTTGCCTTAATTCCCCAAAGTAAGCCTTTTAACTGGAGTCGACTCCGATCGAGCGCGAATTGAATTGTGCCAAATATATTACAGCATTAAACGGAATAACCTGTGTAGTTTAGTGCACTTAAGTGGTCGAAACAGTTACGCGGGCGTGGTCTGAAATTGAATGCAAGATTGCTGTTATGAGCTCTTTCGTGCTTACTTTCCTTCCCATCGCACGTCGTCTTGGTTGTCATACTTAAATAACAGTTTGTTGTGTCGGCAGCTGTGTCGTACCATCATATGGCATAAAAACTTGCCGGTACTGGGTTTAGCTTCTCAAACCATTCACCTCTTCGCACTGAAAGTACCTTAAAAGCCTTCACAATTACGAGATGAGGCGTATGCCAAAGTGGCTACTGATGCCGCAATTTTTGTTTAGTTTTAGCGTTATAACTTATTTTCCTGAAGTAGAAGTCTTTATTTTCTCGCTTATAGTATTTAATGCAAAAATGGGATACTAAACCTCGTGAGTTGCCACAAATTGTCTCGCTTTTCTAACGAGACAAAAACGATACCCAACCATCATTTATACAAACTGGGTGATTGAGTCTCCTCTCGGAAGAGAGGTCAATGCCATAGTCCACGGTGCTGGCTGAATACACATTGTAATTTGGTACCAGTGCCCTTAACAACATTTTGTAGAAGTTTTAGGTATGCAAAGTTCTTCGCGACTTTTTCCTTTACCGAAGCAATTAATAATGTTAACATCATTGCAAATACGCTCGTAACCTCGCGAGTTTCGAGTTGCCTTAAGATTATTGATTCAAATGTGAATCTCGCTGGAGAACGCAGGCAGTATTTCAAACTCGTCTATGGAAAGTGTGCAGTTTTTCTTCCCGAGTCGTTTTTCTCAGATCGAGGACGGTGATAACTCACTATCCTCAGATCGGAATTGACTTTATATCCAGTAATACGTTGATTGAGAAGGAAAATGGCGCGCCAAGGCGCCGTGTCACGGCCTGCTGTGAGTCGATAGGTTGGCGATTGATTCAAATTGAATCTTGATTGATTTTGGTTTTCAAGAAAATTATTGCGCTCATATTCTTACGGTATGTATGTGTTCACGTTTTGGATTGTAAAGGCCTTCATTTTCAACTCGTCATCAATTTTTATCATCCATTTTTAACTCCCTTTAACTATAGTGTTGGATAACCAATCGAGTTTTCGTTATTGACTTGTAAAACGACTGGAAGCTTCTGGTCTCAGGGATGTGCGTGGGTGACGTTGACCACTTATTATTTTATGACCGGTCTGCTTTAACAGGAACGTGGGATGATGTCGGGTAAAATTTCATTAGCACTTCAGAGTTTCGTGTTATAGTCCCAGGTTTTCCTAGCGTGGAAAATACTCTTGTTATGCAACAAGCTACTTTAACCCATCAAATAATGGATTCAGTATGTTAGGATGCTGTTTCCAATAGAGCTAACAGTCTTGTAAGTTAAATTACCAGGAATTTTTACTTCAATATACGTATGACGTCAGCTCTGCATGTATTTATATGATATAGGGCTGTAACTTACTTTTGCTTGTAATCTTCGCAGATATCAGTGTTGAAGTATTACCTATGTATAAAGCACTAAATGCCCATTTGACGTTTGGCATTATGATTGGTCGCGTTGTCATAATCATTCCGTTACGAGAAAAGGATAGTGAATCATTGGAAGTGTTGAATGTCAATTGAGCGCAATTTCACGGATAAAATTTTTTTTGCTGTAGATTCTAAAATAATAAATTGAAATACAATGTAGAGAGAAACGTTGACGTCACCATACGTAACCCATCATGAAAACTTAGCGGTGTGCACAGGATTATGACACTGGGTATGCGGCGGAGTACTCGGTCACAAAAACTTTTTCTTTTATACATTTTTAGCATAGTCACAGCCACGCGACGGATCTCTAAGTAACTCTCTAACCATGTCAACAGAACAAGTCTTAGATGTCTATTCATGTACATCTTCTACGGCAACGCAGACAAAACAGCGATCGATCGTCGCGGCTAAAGAAATTCTAATAAGTAAAATAATAAGCTAAAATATTATGACTATTCACCTAGGCAGCTTCAATTTTCACATATTCAAGGTTCCGGTTACTTGAGATTACTATATCACCTAATCACCTATCACCTAACACAAACCTCACAATCAAATAACATTTGAAAAAATCAACAAACGCACTAGTAAAACCAAATCACTATAATTATTATAGAAACTCAGTAATAAACTGTACACACTTTCAAATGTTAAAATTAAAAATCTTTTTAGAAAACTATAAATATACTGACGCAAACAAAATAGTAAACAATGCATATCACATGAAAAAAGTAAAATGGCCCCTGCGAAACAAAACATTTCTGCTATTTTAAGAAATAAAACCTTACTAAACAAAAATGCATAATGTACACAAATGATTTATTAGTCTTTTTACGTCTATTATTTTTATTCGGATTATAGGCAACGAACATTTCCAATTTACTCCCGACCAACTGCCGAACTTCCGTAGCCTGCCGCATGAGTCGCGGCTAACCGCGGCTTTCGTATGCAAACGCACACACGTTTGCGAACTGTGCACGGACACCTAAATTTCTTTACATGTGTGAACAAAACTATTGCCGAACGCGATGGCATGCCTTGGTACATTATTTTTTGCAGCGTCGCTTGCTTGTCGCCAAACGTCTAGCAAACATAATGTTTGTGTGCTTGCAATTTATAAAATATTAGGCGTTTTTAAGTTATTATATTTTGTTTATTCATTTATTTACTATTAATTAAAGTCATCTAAAACGTACGAACGTTTTATTAAAATATCTGTGAATGACAAGTAAAGCACTGCATTTCTGCCTACAAGGAGCGCACGCCCCTGTGAAAACTCCGAGCGACGCATGGGTACTGACAAGTTAACTAAATTAGTCATCTTGAACCTGTTTAATCTCTTTGAATATGTAAATCATAAACCCTGATCATCTGTGCCAGGGCATGTACTGTTTATTATTTTTGATTGTAACCAAGTTGCCAACCCTAGTCAAACAACGTTCCGTATTTGGATTTGAACATTATATTTTATCGTTTAAAGAGTAACTAACGGTGAGTCAGTGTCGCCCTATATTTCACAACGTCATTTGATCCTGTGATCTGTTCGGACAGACGGAGATACATCATGATTTTAACACTGAAGCTTCAAAATGTTTTTATATGTCTCATTGGGTTCTTGAGGCTGAACCGTCGTATTCGCGGTGAATTTAAATTTTGTTTTATATCAGCAAACCACCGTGACCAGTCTTTCTGAGTTTTTTCAGCAGACATTTGAGTATTATAATTTTTAAATGCTTGCTATTCCTAAAAGTACCTTTTCGTTGTTTTTTTTCCGCCTAGACAAATGGAAAAGGACTACCCTCCGGAGATGCGGGGGAGGGGGGTGGTGATTGCTCAAGTATACTAGCGCAGCCGGCTGCGCTGATTATGTGGGACTCCCGGTAAACTTAGGGGCCTACCCACTAAACACCACCCGTTGTTGGTTTTGGCAATATGGCCTCTAAATCTTCATCGGACGTGACCCCGCTTAGGGAAGAGAGTTTTTTTTCGTTGTTGTCATAAATATTTATCATAGTATATCATTAGTTGTAACGGCCTGTTCCTGTAACTTATCTATCCCTTACTGTTTATTCAAATGCTGTTTATTCAATAGCTGTAACTGTTTTTTTGAATTTTAATTAAACAAAGATCTACTTAGATTAATCTATAGCTCCAAGGATCTATCTCAAAGATAAGTAGTGATGTGTTTCATAGGTGTTTCGATCAGTGTCGGAGAGAAAGTAATAATAATGCGGCTCTCCGGCTTCGTTTTGGTTCGACAATGCAACGGTGATGTCTTTGGTGTTACTGATGTCCGTAGAAGGCCACTTACGGTCAGGTAGTTCATCTTAGTTCGTAGACTAGTCACACTAAAAAGGTAGGTCCATAAAAAAATGTACCGTAATCTGCTGCAAGGAACTTATAGCAGTCGTCAGGAATATATGTAGAAACCGGCCGTTACTGTGGGCTGGTATTTCGGGACATTTGTTTCAAGGGCCCTGTTTAATACAGCAGGGTTTTAAAAATTGTGATACGATTGTTTAATTATTCATTAAACACGATTTAGTGTGAAGGCTTTAAAATATCACTAAGCAATTTTGTAACTCACTAGCTGAGTTGGTATTGACCGTATCGATTGAGAAGTTCCAGGTTCTATCGGGTTTTGGTTGTTTCTGCTGTCTTATATGTGTATGCTCATACTACTGCCGACTCAGAGAATTCTAATAAGCGATCTGTGTAAATGATATATTTTCATAGTAAATCAGCTGTTGTTAAACCCTGCTCTGATTGCCAAAAAAAAATAAAAAGATTTTCGCTCGGATCACTTCATTGTATAATAATTTCACTGGAAATATTTAATCTTCGTTTTCCCCCCACTGTACCGATCTGTCACGACCGCGTACACCACTGCAATGGCCCCTGTCGCTGACAATTTATAGTTGGTTTTGGGTTGCGTCGTACAATGGACTCGTTACTTTTTTATATTGCACGAAACTTATTGTTCTAAAAGAAGTTTAATCACGTACGATATTGATACTTAAGGACGGCCAGTTAAGACATATAGCCGTGTGCGGTGGTGCATCTCGGTACTTCGCTGCGAGACCGATTAGACGTTAGACACTTGAAAGAATGTCGCGTTAACCTTTTTTAAACGGTGATTCAACATTATCGAGAGTTGACCTGCGCTAGTTGAGGTCGGTGGTTTCTGGGACTGATAATAACCAGAGGCAATCAGCATCCGGGTTCAAATCAAAAGTAAATATTCGTGTCATCTTCGTGATTTTAAAATCTTAATCATTGCGGCATGTTCTCAACTTTTGCTAGATACGGGTACTCACGATAGTTTTTTTAGGTTGCTATTTAAGCGCAGCTAGTGCAATTGAATAAATAAATAATTTGTACTACTTACTGTATTTATATTTTATGTCCAATACATTTATTATGATAATATTTGGGCCTAGGGTGAAAATGTTGTAAATAACAGGTACTCACGGTCAGTATGTCTTAACTCACTGTGTAGGTACACTACCGGTCAAAAGTTTGGGACCACTATAAAAAAATTAAGAAAACAAATAAAAGTCAACATATTTAAATCATTATGAAATACAGTTTTTATTTCCATGTTATACACAATATTTAAAAATAAAAAATTACGAATACAAAAGATAATACTAAATTACTAAAGAAAATACAAACAAGAGAGTTTACACAGACTTTTCATCAAAATATCCTCCTTTGCATTTTATTATTTGTTTTACCAATCTTGGCATGCGAGCAATTAACTTATTTATTGTCTCTTGCGAGATATTCTTCCAACTGTCTTCTAAGGCATTTCACATGGCCTGCTGTGAAGAAGGACATTGTTCCCGAACGTTTCGGTCAAGTTCTTCCCACAAAAGCTCTATGGGGTTAAGATCGGGACTTTGGGGGGGCCATGTCATGTTTTCCAACACTTTTTCTGACTGCTTCTCGTCTAAATAGCCCCTACATAATTTTGAACTATGCTTTGGATCATTATCTTGTTGGAAAATAAATCCTTTGCCGATTAACTTTAGTCCGGAGGGAATAGCATTTTTCTCCAAATTACTTTATACTCCTCCTTTTTCATAATTCCTTTAATTTGGACCAGATTTCCAGTCCCATAGCCTGAGAAACAACCCCAGACCATAACAGATCCGCCACCATGCTTGACAGTCGGGACTACACACTGTGGCATCATCTTTTCTTCGGCGGAACGTCGAACGAAAATTCTTCTTTTTGAACCAAATATTTCAAATTTAGATTCGTCACTCCAAAGTACTTTTTTGAAATCTTCTTCGGTCCAGTCTCGATGGGCTAGGGCCCACTGCAACCGTTTTTTCTTATTCTGCGGTTTTAGAAGAGGTTTTCGAACAGCAACGCGACCATACAACTTGGCGTCTCGCAATCGTCTTTTCACTGTAGACACTGACACAGGTTTTTCCCGAGATTTGTTGACTTCAACGCGGATTTCTGGGGCTGTTGGGCGTCTGTTTCGCTTGCTGGTGACCACAATAAATTTGTCTTCACTAGAAGTCGTAGCTCTTGGTCTCCCGGAGCGCGGACGATCTTGATTACTGCCAGTTTGTTTGTACCGCACAATAGTGCGATGAACACAAGTCTTTGATAACTTGAGTTGAGATGCAATCTCACGTTCAGATTTGCCTTCATTATGGAGAACAACGATGGCAGATCGCGTTTCGATACTAATTTCGCAAACTTTTCCCATTTTAGAGACGTCTTGACTGTAGGAATCACAAAATCAGACTAACAGCGGATATTCGTTGATAACCATGAAAATATCGGGTTAAAATAAACTTAAAAACATATTTTAAAAATATAGAACAATCGCATTGTAAGATGATGTAAAAAAAAACCAAGTGTCAGCTGCGGTAATGAGGTAATAAAATTTTTACAATCGATTATCGGACTAGCTCTTCTTCTGCTCACATTGCAGTTTGGAAACAATGCTGGTTTATGGCCCTTTCCTTGGCTTATATACAAAAGAATTAGCTTTTAGGCAATCTTTAAAAACAATAGAATATGCAGGTGTGCAAATTACTTTTTATCACCAATATTTTAAGAATATTTACTAATTACCGGTAGTGTACGTTGTGGTTGTGCCCTTGCCAATATATACGCAAATGAATGGAGGTATTCTTGAAGTAAAAAAATTTTTTTTGGACTACATTGAAACATCGAATGGAGACCCAGGATCCTAAGACTGCGTTGTAATGTAGGTAATGGACAGGACCGTGGAGTGAATCACGCTGGAAATTAATTACTTGATCACACGGTTTTTACATTTTTCACGTACACATACATAAGTTTATTAATATAAACGTTTATTAATATTAATATAAAAAGAGTTTATTAATATAAACTGCTATGAATTTGGTGCAAACGAGGAGCAGGCTTTGAAGACTGTAGCCGGTTCATGCGGGCGTGTTATGTTGGTAGTGGTTGACTGAGAATCAAATTGTGGTGGAAAATCGATTGATGGACTGTAGATTGTGTGTGGAAGAAGAAGTAAAGGGTCGTTCGGACGGTTGGCGAGCACACTGACCTGGTCGGCAGGGTTGGTGCGGTACTCGTATTAGCTGCGTCGACGTTTAGGCGGCTGCTCCTTGTCTCCATTCTTACTTTCTTCTCAACTTCTCATTAGGTGGTATGCCGTATATGGTTGTTGAGATTCACTGTTACACTTCACAGTAATGCACTCTTGTTTGCGAAAGTTATTTAGCGGGAGCGGTAATGCGGTGACATTTAATTCAACCAGAATGCTTTGGGCGGTGCGGTTTATTAATATTTGAGAAGTTACATAATTACTTGTAAATAGGCGCGTATTGTTTTCGAGATTGGCTGGAAGACACAGATTTTTCATTTTTTCTTCTTATCTCAAACGAGTGAATAACATATAAAAGTGTGCTTGCCAGAAGGAATGGGAAGATGGGAGTTTAAAATGAACGATTTGCCGTGCTTTAATAGAATATCAGGAACAATTCCTGAGGTGCGATTGTAACTTACAATAATTTGGCGGGAACAGGCAAATGCATTCACAGAGTAATGCCACTATTGGCGCGAACAGAATTTGCAGAATTTATATAATTGTAAATTTCTTGCTACTAATATAATTACTTCCTTGTTAGCCACATTTGTGTTTCATTAATATTTACCTTTTATTACCATTTTAGTAAATTTTTTGAGTATTTCGAAGTATGTATTTGTTGTTTTAGCGAAACGAAGACCGCGGTGAGGGATTAGTAAAGGTCGCCTGTATTGCACTGAGTAAAATATGTGTGATAGTCTTGTGGTGTGCTTGTCTATACTAATATTATAGAGAGGAATCCTTTGTATTTTTGTAAGGAATAAACTCAAAAGGTACTGAACCGATTTTAAAAATTCTTTCACCCTTAGAATGCTACGTTATCCCTGAGTAACATAGGCTATATTTATAACTAGAAAAAATTGCCGACGGCTGGGACCAATTTTCATTAAATAGCTTCTTACGTTTTTTGATTCATTTAATTTAATTTGTTTTTGCTTAAAACTATATACTGCAACTAATGAAACTCAAGAGAGAACGCACATAATAATATTACGTAAGTACTACGCTACTCAAAAAAAAATTAACATTAGGTAAAGGTTATTAACTCTATTTCACTTGCTAGCAAGCCGTTGACTTATCGCATCACTTTTCTGGTTCATTCACTTAACCCGACACTTTTTCACTCTTTAACCAATCGTTGAATTATACACGGCCCTGACGATACCAACTGCCGTACTGTTGCCGTAGCTATACGTTCATTACTTCTGCTTTGCCAACTTGTACTGCAGAACCCAAGACTGTTTTTGTTGACGAGGGGGAAACCTTCAAAAGGTACCCGGTGCTGTGGGAGCGACGCCGGGGTATGTGGGATTTTTACCGCACCCCCCCGGTGGCCTTCCTCAGCGCTGTGATAGGACTTCGGGATCTCCAACGGAACACAACCGGAGTCCTATGACCGCGTGCCTCACCGGGCTCTGCTCGGGATGACGGACTACACCGTTTGCTTCCTGGTTTTACGCCAGTATGCGGCCTACGGCATACGGACGTCCTTCCCGGGGTCGTTGGCTGGACGGTTCGAGCTCCTTCCCTAGCCGCCCACGACCCCGGAAGCCCCCTTTTAGTCGCCTCTTACGACAGGCAGGGGATACCGTAGCCCTATTCTGGTCCCAGGCTACAGGGACACTGCGTCGGCGGACGTTATGTACATCTCTGGTGACTCAGTCTCCGCGTGAGTTCAGCGCGCTCCCTAGCTCGTTCAGCGTCTTCCTTTGCAGACATTACATCGTTGCAGAAGGTGATCATGCCGTCCCAGGCTTCTCTGCGCTGAACCATCGCCCTGACGATAGCCGGCGACGAGAGATCCGAGCCCACTTTCTTGACGAGGTTTCGCCGCTGAGACTCCTATGCTGGGCAGTACAGCAGCGTGTGCTGTGCGGAATCCTCGTCGCCTCCACAGTGCCGGCACTGAGCCGTCCCTCTCTTCCTATCCTATTCAGGTACCCACAGAAACAGCCATGTCCGGTGAGTATCTGAGTAAGGTGGAACGTCACTCGTCTTCTCTGCAGCCAAGCTCAAAAGTTCGGCAAGATAGCATCGACCACCCGTTGGTATATGTTCCGAGGTTCTTTTAGCCGACCATGCCAGCACATCAGCGCGCGCCGTCTTGCTCTCCTCCTAAGCATTCCAACAGTCTCTTCTTCGAAGGGTTCAGCCCTCTGACGGAGAACGCGGATCTCATAGAACACGTTTGCGTCCAAATCCGCCAGAATGTCCAGGGGCGGAAACCGCCCTAGGACTGTTGCCGCCTCGTACGATATGGTACGATACCCACGGGCGATGCTGATTGCGATCGTACGTTGCGCGGCATTGAGTTTCCGCGCACGGCGCCGGCAGGCGGACAACTTGTCTGACCAGACCGGCGCACCGTAGAGCGCAATCGATCGTACTATACCCGCATAGAGGCGGCGGACTTCTTCCCTTGGTCCCCCGAGATTTGGCAGCAGTCTGTGCATAGCACCCGCTACCTTATGAATTCGGGGGACGAGACGGTTAATGTGCTCGTCGAAGCTCCAGTGGCTGTCCAGTGTTTAGGCCGAGATACTTCATATACCTGCCTATCTGGATATCCGCTTCGCCGACGCATACTGAGGTTTCAGCTGGCTCGACTAATGGCCGGGGGCCGTAGAACCATATCGCCTCGGTCTTGTGGGATGCTACTTGGAGGCCCATACTGTGGATTTTCGATATGACGCATGCCACCCTGAGTTCTGCTAGCCGTACCGTCCTGCTGAATGACACACCTTGAGTGAGAACGAGGGTGTCATCGGCATAGCAGACGATGCTCACTCCGTGTGGGAGACCATTCTCAGCACTGCGTCATATGCGATGTTCCACAATAGTGGTCCCAGAACCAAACCTACCCCACGCATAACGCTCCTTCGCGACAGGTCCCATAGCGACCTGGGAATTGGATGCTTCTGTACGTCAGGTAGGCCTTAAGCAGGTTTTGCAGGTAAGACGGTACTTGATGGTCAGAGAGTCCTTCCATGGTCGCACTCCAGGGCAGGGAGTTAAAAGCGTTGACAATATCGAGGCTAACCGCCAAGACTACCCTGCCCTGGGATGTGGCCTGCTCTGAGAGCGCACGCACTCGGAGGATCGCGTCTGACCAGATGAAGCGATCCGGCGACATCGTTGGTTCGTCGGTCGTTCCGGGAAACAGACCGTCCACCACTGTGTCCACGAAAAGCGGGTCGAGAGTTTCCGTCAGTGGAGGTACCCATGGACGCAACTTACCGAGTACCATCCTGTAGGGGCGTCCCTACGGATTTCGGTCAAGCCCCTCCACAAGTATTTTCCAGTTCTGGGCTTTGCTCTCTGCGATAGCGCCCTGGAGTAGTGTTCTTGCGGCCCGATACTCCACGTACTTCTCCTCCCTTTCCGCGGCGTTGGCTAACCGACGTCTTCGAGCTCGGGTGTGCTGACGGTTAGCACGCAGACAGGCTTCACGTAGCCGAGCGATTCGCTGCGACCACTAGTACACCGGTCGCCTCCATCCGGGCCTGACACGCGGCATTGCCGTATCACAGATGGCCGTCATGTCTTCCCTGAGACATATCGCTTCTTCCTCGGGATCAAGCTGAACATCCTCCTCAGCAGTGTTGGGCCAGCTTACGCCATAAGCAGCAGCGGTGAGCAAGTCCCGGTCAAGCCGCCTTACTGCCCATCGTCGCGGCCGGTTGTCCGAACGGTGAGTGTGAACATCCGGGAACTGAAACAATATGTCCAGAACTATGTGGCGATGGTCAGATAGCGTGACGAGATCTTAGGCCACCCTCCAACCCGTGACGAGACGCTCGGCAGAGAGAGTCGCCCAAGAAAGATCTACTATTGACTCTCCCTGCCAACGCACACACGTATTGACCGAGCCACGGTTCAGTAGATGTAGGTCCAGTGCTGCTGCCCACTCCAACTTTACCTCTCCCTTGGCAGTATCGCGTTTATTTTCTCAGGCCCTCGAGTAGGCATTAAAATCGCCAAGCACGATTACCGGGCGGGGAAGACAGGAACGCACGCAGTTTGCTACGCGATCAAGGAACACTTCGTAACCCGCCAGACCGCAGTTCATTCAGGGCTCTCTTTTGCCTGAGATCGCCAATGCCCAGGTCAGATAGTTTTATCTGACCCTTTGCAGTCTGCATCACCTGTGCGTAAGTGACGTCCGTTCCTTCGGGCACCGTCACGCTCAATGCCTTTGGCCGACTTTGGCACCCTCCGAGGCCTCTTTGGAGGCGCCTTCTTCTTCTTCTTTCCCCCAGCCCGCGCCAATTGGGGTGCCTGAGCAACCTTGGCCACCGGACGTCGATGTGAGGTATTTTTACCTCGCCCGCGACTCGGAGATCCTCCTTCGCCCTAGCTTTTCGCCCCACTACAATTGTCCAAGCCTCTCCTTGTCCTGTCTGCGTGGTCGAGGCCGGGGGTCGCATCGAAGCTGCCGGTATGACGGGTGATGCTTTCTGTTCTAGGGGAGGCCTAGTAGCTCTACCCGGGAACAGCTCGTCCCTAAAGGATGCGAGTTTCCGTTTAATCAGGGACCCTATTTTGTCCATGAGAGCGTCCTCTTTGTTTCCTGTCCTCTTCGCTTCCGGTCGGGGAGACTCGGGCCTATTGGAGGCGTTCTTATGGTGTAAATCTTTGAGTTACCCAAGACTGTCTAATGTCTGCGCAAGATACTAGAGAATCGCTTCAGTGTCATATCATTTACGCAGCGCTGTATCTTTTTATGACAACGATTATACAGCTTGTATATCACCACCAACACTCCAACCATCAATATTGTACAAATGATCACAAGAATAGTGTTAGAGGTCTCCTGAAGCTGCTGCGCACGAGCCGTATTGCTACCGACTCCAGCTGTTTGGGAAATCGCCACCTCTTCTTTGCTACTGGAACCGCCCATTTATTATAAAAACGACTTGCAAGGGAACGCAACAATTATACGTGTTGTACGCCCCGGACACTTAGATGATCTTTGTTCCATTTTAACGTCCACCTTAAATTTCCACTGATTGTTTTGAATATTTCGTCCTCATAAGGAGCACCCGCGCTCGGCCCGTGCCGTCTTATGATACAGCTGGCAGGATCGCTATGTAAGGTTCGGTGTTAGGAGCGTAATGAAACGAGTGAGGTCAGAATACACTGACTATATTGAATAATAGAACCTTATTATAAAGCTTACAATTACTACATCACAAAGGGTCCTTGCTAAAACTTTAGTAACGTGAACCTAGGTGTAAAAAAATTTGCTTAAAAATTTCTTTCATCGCATACGTTGCAGAAACTATTGATGATAGAACAAAATAATGTGCTGCAATATTAGAGAACATATCAATATCTATAAATAACTTGGTGATACTATATGTTATGTCACTATAATCACTTTTTACATTTTAAAAGTTGACCAAAATCTGACCATCATAACCATACCTTCGTATTAATCCTTATCCAAATAAATCATTTCATATTCAAAACTGTTTCAATACCTATCTATAACTTTTTGAATTACTCAAATTAGACATTCCGTTCAGAAGATTTTACGAATTTAGGAAAATAAACACTGCCGCTGTCCCCGCGCAATGACCAGTGTGGCCCTACGCAAAGCAGCCGTAGCGTAGGCCGGCGGACAAGGCGACGAGGGAGGGGGCACGAGATACGAGGCGGGAAATATGTAGTCGCGCGGTCGGCTCCTTAAGCAGCGGACTAATGCAACGTTCAATATTTTGACTATTTTCATAGCATATGTCGCATCTTTAGAATGAAAGTGACTTAACTCAAAATTCCATATTCCATATTTGAGATTTTACTAAAATTTACTTAAAAAAGCCTACTCTAAAACCCCATGCTGAAAAAGAGCCCGAATTATGAGTGAGCAAGGGAAAAAGGGAAAACCTCATACATCAGTATCTTTAAATTTACTCAAGACCATACATTTTTGAAAACTTTCTTCGTCATTTCCCATAAATTGCAATTTTTGAGTTAAGTCCCTTTCATTCTAAGGGTGCGATGTATATGTTATAAAGAAAAAAAAATATACTTATGTTTTTATAAAGA
The DNA here is from genome assembly GCA_003671415.1 of Megathymus violae. NCBI lineage: Eukaryota > Metazoa > Arthropoda > Insecta > Lepidoptera > Hesperiidae > Megathymus > Megathymus violae. The sequence goes on along the minus strand of PDGT01000066.1, from coordinate 92,848 downwards.
TAAAATTATAAATATTTCTCAAAATGTTTAAAAATAAAATTACACTCGTGCGAAGCCGGGGAAGGCCGCTAGTATTGTATATATGGGCCCGCCGGTAACAGCGCCATTTTGTGAAAAACTTGAGTACTCTTGCATTATTTTTAGTTTGGTTATTTAATTGTAGCAAATTAAATTATTACTAATTATGTTTTAAAATTTAGATGTAGCTAAAACAATGAAAAACATAAATTAGCGGTATAGACTATTATTGTAAAAAAGATCACTTCAACGAAACGTTAGTCAAAATGATTACAGCACTAAAATATTCTAAGCACTTAAAAGGAATTAATCCGTAACTAAACAATACTAGTGAACGACCGTCCGATCCGATGGTCCGCAGTCGAATGCATCAATGCCTGCCGGTGTCCCCACTCGCTAGCTTGCGCTCCCCTCTCCGTCTCGTGCCACCATCACGCCACTCTGACGTCATAGCTACAGACACGCCACCTAGAGTCTATTCTTCAGCTAATTCATAATTAAACTTACTTTTAATTTTGATTTATGTTCACTTCCGTGTTATAACGAAAGCTAACTGTCGTTTTCTAACTGAATATTTATTCTATATTATGTTTGCAACCTACGCTATGGAAAGACGTCTCTAGTGAATAAAAGTGGAAGTATGTTGTGCTGTGATACTTAATAAAGTGAAATTTATTATTTTCTGATGCTTTTGTTCTCCGAGGATGGAATCATGTGCCGAGATATTCTATCTTGATTTTTTTAATTTCGAGTAATTCGTCCACCGTGAACGACGTTCTTATGCTTTCGCTAAGTATGTGTATGTGCGCAGCTGTAATTACGAGGCGTGGAATTATAACTGTACGATTTCGAATGGTTTGACCATTTGTAGCGCTGGAATTTATATATTGGATCTCTATCTAATGAATCGCAAGTAAGATGCAGTGTATAGGTACCTTTTTTGTTTTCGTG
>PDGT01000066.1:47608-91861 GCA_003671415.1 Megathymus violae | reverse complement strand
GCTTCAAAAGGTGCCCGGTGCCGGGTTATGTTGTTTGAATTTTTAATTCTGAAATAAGTACGTTATTTTTTGAGGCATAACTTTTTTCACGTGCAGAGATAGCGGCAGTGGATTTGAAGTAGAGATTGTGCGGTTTGTTGAAGGTCTTTCAAAGTATTCTAAGTTTAGATTTGGAGATTAAGAAAGCGAGAAGGGGTTCTTAATTAAGACTTATTATTACTTAGCGTGTAGTTTACAAACTCCCGGTCAGACACACATAAGTGATGACATAAGGCTCATTGTTTTGGTCTTATGTAAGAAACGTTAAAAGTACACAGACTCCGTCATTGGTCCTAAATCAGTTTGTTTCTAAAGGCGAGTCACAGCGAACGCACAACAATTGTCTCTCAAAGACAACTTTACATAGATCTTCTTCTATACAGAAAGGGAAGGAAGTTCCGCAAAATATTCCTCAATGAATTGATTAGGAAACGCGTATATCACCGGGAAACCAGCAGTAGTCCAGGGTTTTCCACACGATTCTGTCATTATCTATGTCGGCCTGCGAGGTCATAGTACAGAGATATTGTAATAAAACACAATGCTATGGCTTTAATTATAAATAGATTCATTTTACATTTACGATTATTTTATGTCACTGTTTATAATTCTGGGACGACCGACTAATTCGTCTTCCGGCCCGGTAGAACATCAGAGCCGTGGTCTGTCATTAGGCCCCGACTATCGCTGGGTTCGAACCACAGGTATTTCTCTATGCTTTAAATGTAGCTTAGTTTTAAGTATCTTATTGTGTTGTTATTTTATTGTTTTGTTTTTGTATTCGCTGAGGCTTTGTAATTATTTTATTTACTTCATTTTTATGTGAGTTGTGTCTGTGAATATTTTTTGTTTCTTTATTTATTGTGGTATGTTCGGCATATCCCGTAGGATTGGCCTAAGCTGACAATGTTGCGGATTACGCTCAGGGAGCATCTTCAAGTTCGGTCGGTGGTGAACGATTCCATGCTTCGGATAGGTCGCAGTTAAGGTGTTAGCAGTATTTAACACCAGGGATGTTATGGAGCTCCGTAATCGTTACTGAAACTATCGGATATCCGGATTAAAGATATATCCGAAACCGTAACCTAATGCGATAATAAAGTTTCGAATTATTTCGGATAGGGGCTGAGTCTAAATGAAGCACGTTACGATAGGTTTTCGTCGGCCGAGCGGATACAAATGCCGCGGCACTCTCATATTTAGACAGTTTTTATTATTAAATATTTAAGGCTATTGTTTTCTTTTGTGAATATAATATCAAATAAGTATCTGGAAATAAAGTCAATCTAGTATCTTGTAGATACATTTTTTTTCAAATTCTAAATCATCTGATATCCGTTTTTGAAATTATCCAAAATAATAATCAGATAATCTATAATAATTTAATATATGTTACCGTAACCGAAACTGTTAAGATATTATTCATATATCCGTACCCATATCCAGATCCGAAATTTCATATCCATAATATCCCTGGTTAAAACATGTGAGAAATTTCATATCACATAAAAAATTCCTACATTTAGGTATGGCGTGGTAGTGTACGCTGCAATTTTTCCTCTAATTTTTAACAGACTTTATTAGACCATGTATTAATGCTAAGAACAGAATATGGCAATTCAATCATGATATAGTATGTCTGGTTCATAGTTTTAGATTTAAAATCAACGTATTAGCGATCGCAGCAAGTTTGATATCCTTTTCCGATCTCTGTTATTGCTATCTGTCTCTGTTGTAGCTACTTTATTGATTTTGCCATAGAGGGTTGTTTAATAGTTTTTAGATGATCTTCTTTTATTTATTGTATCCATCCCTCTTTAATTTCGTGTCGAGACACGCTACACAGAGCAGCTGATCGGTAAATCACATTAATAAAGAAAATAATATTTCATTTGGTTCTCTACCAGTGGGCCGCCCTCGCTTCGCCTCGGGAAACATAAACTTGATATATACAAATTGAAATCGTATCCAGAATAATTGCTTACTAGATTTTATCATGTGTTTTATTAATTTTTCGTGTTTGAGTCATACGTCCAAATCTACCATTCTATTAATTGATACAATTCGCGTGAAAATCCGTATTTAGTTAAGTTGCATGGATAGACAAAGATTCAGTTTTATACCAGGTAATAGATTTGGAAATGTAAATAGGCACGGCCTACAACGAACCCGGTTCTAACTTCATAATGTAGACTAATATAGTCTTGAAGAAAATACTGGTACATATTCAAGGAACATCCCGTGACACTGGCGACGGGAAATTCCCCTTCTTCACGTGTTCCTTACGTCGGATGTCGCTGGTTCCTTGTAAAATATGGATTCATTTCTATTGCGAGAGTGGATTAACAGTTTAACTTTTCCATATGCATCAGGGCGTTATGGTCATCCGAAACTATCGGATATCGGAAATAAAAATATATCCGAAACCGTAACCTAATCCAATCTCAAGTACAATTTTATGGTATTTTAAATTTATGATATTTTGTTTGCTTTAATTCTTTTAGAAATACGATTAGTATTTGAATGTCTAAAAAATAAACGACAATAGTTCTTTAGTTTCTTAAGAGTTTTTTATAGTTCAATTTCAAACAAAAACTCGTTTATGATAAATGTAATGATATTTGAATTAGAAAGAGCAACACTCTTCCCATGCGTTGCAATGCAACGGATTAACAAAACAGCCTAACCAATTCTTTTACAGTACGCCAACGGATTATTTTAGACCGGTCATTCGTGGAGAAAGTGTGGAGCAGCATGGATTTCCCGAACTCTAACAGAGTTGTGAGACTAGTGTTGAAGATTAGGTTAGGCTAGGTTGAAGATTACTCCACAGGGGATAGAACGTAGAACGTGTTGTAATTACTTGCTTCAAACTTCTAGCTGCCCATTGCAGAGCATGGGTCTCTTCGTGACTGAGGTGGTCTGGACTGGAGGAGTCCACCATCATGCTCCGGTGCGGTTAGTGAGTTAACCCGAGTGTCGGTAGTTGTTATGCCGGCCGAGAGCATCCGACGTGTATTAACGACTGCTGTTTGACCATGGTAACGTTTTGTCGATCGCTTAACGCGCCCTCCGAAGCGCGGAATCGATACAGACATTTAGCCACTGGCGTTTACCTTAGTTTTCACCGTTACTCGAGGCAACCCGTCAGACTATGAACCTTTATGATTTGTGAATATTATTAAACCTAATTATACAGTGATGCATACAATTAATATTACGAAAATTAACAATAAATGGTAATGTAAAATAGCGGATGTATAAAAATACCACTGATTTAATTTAAAAACATTTATTTATGAACCAAAAAAAAATGTTTTAATAATCTAATAAGCATAAAAAAATGGAATATATGTGCATGTTTCCATTAAACTTTTATTACAAAATGCAGTGTGGGGTCGTCAACTCCACGCGTTAATACATTATTTTTATAATATCTGCAACAAACATTTTGATAAACTTAGAGATGTAACATAAATTCAGGCAAAATGTTTGAGCGTTAGACCGCTTTAAATTTTTACACTGTGGTAAGACTGCGTGTAGATTGTTCCCACGGCGACTGGTCGTGGAACAATGCATTGACGCAAATGAATGAGAATTTAATTACTCACTTACATACGTATTTACAAATAGACTAAACGAAGATTGATACATTGAAGTTGATGGATTGGATTGCGTTGTTGCTGGTTGCTGATTGCGAAAATATCCTTTTGTATAATTAAAAAAGTATCTGGCTCAAGGCACTGCCTTGAGGCACACCTAAACGTACTTACTTTTTAAAATGTATGTTAATCATTTGTTACTTCTACTAAAATTATTAATTTAGGATTACATCTACGTCTAGGATTACACTACATTTAGGGTTACCGTCGGTGATACAAATATTGGTAATTATTCCATACTATGTAATAATATGTATCAATTAGTATTAATCATAATAAACTGTGCAGTAGCTTGATGTTATCTATTCCGTAAGTGAGGTCCATTTGTTAACGAATTATAAAGTTAAGTTAATTATCTATCTAATCGATATTACAAATACGTGTAATAAATTAGTATAAATGCTTCATAATTTATTATTTTAAATTAAATTGATTCTCTCCTTTACTTAAAAATACGTGAAGTCTTATCATATTTCTAAGCTCTTTTTAGTAAAGTCGTTATTAAAAATAATTTCCTTAAATATGTATAGTTAGTTATTGGTCTCGCTTAAAAGACTATGCTTACGACGAAATATCTCACTTAAATCTATGATAACAACCATATCATGGTCATTATTATCCTACGGTCTACATGTACATATATAGAACATCTATGGTGACATCGAAATATGTCAAGGTCATTCTTAATTAATGACCGTAAAAATTCAGAACTAAACGCAGAAGTTGCTCAATTCTATTCTATCTCATTCCTTCGATGGCTATACGACAAATTATTCATTCGGCTCGTTAATATTTTGCAATACGAAAAATTAGTATTGAGCAATAAAAGTTGTGCATTACTGTTATTGCATCGTAGTCAGATGCAGGATTCGGTCAACCTTCATTCGTATTGGTATGTTCATAAGGTCCGAGCTACGAGTCTTTGTAAAATGTTTTGTGTATGAAGCGATTACCTTACGAGAATCTACGAGCGATGTAACGTACGAGTATAACATTGATTCAACGATTATGTGAAAACTAGATACGATGAAGAAGCCGATATAGGTATCAATTCTTGTTTTTACCAGTCGGGTTCGCCTTAAGTGTGAGCTCAAAGTCCCTTCAAGTAATGGAAATATACCAGTGCGATTAGCTTATGTTTAGGATCAAAATTGATTGCGAACACCTACCGTTGAAAACCGTGGAAGGGGTTTTGATTGGGTTTTGAGTTAACTCGAATTAATCAAATGAACGGCTTGGCAGCCTTGAATCGAAAACAAATCGAATGTGTATAGAGCTTAAAACCGATTTAGCTTGCGCTCAGTCCAAAACCGGTTACCTACAAAACCTCTTGAGAAGGTTTTGAGTTAACTCGAATTAATTCAAACAAAGGGCTTAACCGTATGAGCGGTTAAATAATAATAATGGTTTATCAAAACCAGTGCTAAAATACCCACTTAAAAACCCTTTCAAGGGTAAGCGATTCCGGGCCCTGCTCTCAACAGGTTTATAAAAGAATTAAACGAAGCTGCAAAAATTGATCAGATAGACCTCTTCTCAGACAGCATCTACAAGCTTGAAGACACTATTAAAATCTGAATAATGACCTAATTTTGTATGTCAATTGTTATTGAATGTTATTTTGTATACAATTTTTTAATATTGATTTAGTTTCTAATTATTATTAAGTATTTTTAACACTTTAAAACATTAAAACTATTATTATATTAAATATTCAGAATAATGACATTTTATAATTTTTAATCATGACATTTGTATCGATTCGATTTAGTGCTATTATTAAAATTCATAATTAATCTGATTATTTCCATCTATTCTAAAACTATGTTTAAACATTGTTGTTTTTTAATTAAATTAATTTTTTTTTAATAAATATAAATAAATAAATAAACGTTCACACACTTACACCCCCGCACTAGGATTCCCTGTGTTGCGGGTGGCATGGACGTACACAATTATCACATCACAAACACCCATGACCCGAGAACAAACATTTATCTGTCACATAAATATCTGCCCCGGCCGGAATCGAACCCGGGACCCCACGCTCGGCAGGCAGGGTCACTACCAACTGGGCTACGGGGTCGTTAAATAATTTATATTAATGTAATGTACTCGCTCTTTATCAATATTATCCTTTTGCATGTTGTCACCTATAATTGGGCTGGCACTTAGATGTGTTACCGTCAATTACGATATTTTATGTAGCAATAGTGTACAGTATGTTGGTGATTCAATAAAATAACTAAAACAGACGTTATAATAGAACTGAAGAAAACCGTACTATTCATTTATATTCTATAGTAATAAATAAAATTGAAGTATCTGTTTGTGAGTTTAAAAATAACTTTGTTTTGTTCAGTATACTAGGTGATTTATATGATACCAGTACCTAAACAACCCTTTAAAAAATTTGTCTGTCTGTCGGTCCATTTTTTGCGTTTGTCGTTGTGTTTATTCGGGCTTATCTTCGGAGCGGCTTAACTGATTTTACCTAGTTAATAAAATAATTTTGTACAGTAATATTTAGGGTGCATTTTACTGATCAGGGACTAGATCTGATGATGAACAGCTGATTGAAATTGATATCAAAACATCTAAAAAAAATTTCTTATACGATATTGGTTAGCATCAACATATGGTCCTTATCACAACCATCGTTGTATTCTCCCCACATGAGTACAAAGTTTAAAACCCTGAAGTTCAATCAACCAATCATAGTATGAAGATAATCAGCATTTTCTGAAGGTATATACATATGTAAAACGATCTGGAAGGTACCCGATGTGAAACTTAACTGGGTCAGTCAAATTATTAGAGATATAGAAATACAGCCATAGCAAAACTTGTTTCATATAAAGAGCATTTTAAAATATATTAAATGTATGATCTGGAGGGCCTTTGTGAAATCCTAAGCAATCACCCAAATTATATGATATCGAAATGCTATTATTCAGTGTGATGAGCATTTTTGTAGGAATAGGTTAGGTAAATAGCCAACTAACGGGAAGGCGGGTCATGTCATGCCATGTCACCAATGGACGTCCTTAACATCTAAAGTATCACCGATGCGTGTTCGGTCAAGGCGGAAATGGGGCAGCCGTTTACTCTTACTCTATAAGCGAAGTGCATATAAACATGTCATGGTTGAATTTGGAAGGATGGTGATAGTAAGCCCTTTTAGGCAAGGAAATTAGCACATTAAGGACACAGGAACATTAAGGCACAGGAAATTAGAACATGAGCTTGGTCTTCATAGGTAAAAACTTAAGAATATTACAAAAGTCAAATTGACAAGATTTGTTATTTTAACAGTATTATTCTGTTTAATAAGGATTTTTATTTGACAGGTAACAATTTACATGTTTTCCTAAAAAGCTGTAGAAAACAAAATTTTAAAAATGATTTAATATTTGCGTTACAATTGAATTAATAAAAGTCTATTTGTAATATATTATGTAAATATGAATATTTTACATTATTCATACAATTTTTTTACTTGTAAAAACAATATTTATAGTGCTCTCGTACGTACAGTTTAATAATTACGTCACAATTTTACCAATTTTAAGATTGCAAGTTTTATTATCTAGTTAGCCTGCCTTACTATTAATATGGCGGACTGCGTGTCCATATGCTATTTCCATATCAATGAGATGAAATGTATTGGATTTGGTTACGTGTTTGTTGTGTTACATTGGAAACTTGTATTTTGCAACAGACACAAGTTTCTTTACCAAATAGTCGGGTCGCACGGGATGTTCGGGGTAAATAAGTTGTTTGTCGTATAGCTTTGTATATTGGCTCGCGATGTTTACTGTCTTGCGATGTACTTTTTACTATGAAGTCGCTTAGCATCAAGAAACTTAATCCTTACTTAGTTCACATTTAGTAACTGAACCCAAGCAATTGGTACACTTTAAAAAAATTAACTCTTTCAAATTAAATTGTACCTTCCTCGTGAATCGTTGTATTGATTAGTTGAAGGCACATGGAGATACTCGTAGCTCGTAGCAGTTTCTGAGTTTTGTTTTTTTATTTTATTTTATTTGTTGCACTAACAAAATGTACACTGTTACATTAATATTTATACAGAAACACCAACATTTGGTAAGTGTCACCACAATTACAGGTGCAAAAGTCATGAGAATGTGAGCGACATACATTACAATTTATTTATTTATTTTTTTTAACTCAATTTTCACAAATCTGTCAATAACATTATAAATATAAAATAATAATATTAAAGTAAAGGAAATCATTAATTGGTCAAAAATATTATGAAGTAAATAATATGAATTTAATTATTACAGTAACAAATTTTATAAAGCATTGATTCTAATTTTAAATTAACTGTTTTAATGAGGTTTTAAACTGATTTAAAGGGTCCGCAAATATATCAAATGTAAGAGGTTTTTTATGTTTATCACAATTACAACTTTGTTGAGCTTTGCTATGCATATTGTTGTAGCTAGGCGTTCTCCTAGGAATGGCTATATTTATCTGAGACAGAAGATTAGGGGCATCAGTATGCCCATTCACTAATTTGTACAGAAACATGATATCCAGTAATGTTCTGCGCTGCGTGAGCGATTTCATCTTAGTGTTGCAACCGATCGTCATAACTTGGCAATACTTTGGCTAGCTTGAACTATATGATAAGTGCCATAGAAATCGCTTCTGTACGCTTTCTATACGTTTTATATATATGCCATAGTACGGGTTCCAGATAATGCTACAATATTCTAAACTACTGCGCACCAGTATTGTGTATATTGCAATTTTGGTATGAGGGTTTTTGAATTCCCTGCAATTCCTTGAGATAAAGCTTAGTGTTTTGATAGATTTTTTGATCCTGTTATCAATATGTAGTTTGAATCGCAATTTAGTATCTAAGATGACTCCCAAATCTTTAATTTGCTCTACTTCCTTCAGTAGTATGTCGTCAATATGATAGGATCGAATGACTGGAATCTTCTTTTTTGTAAAGCGTACCACATGGCACTTGTCAGAGTTCAAACTCATTCCATTCAATTTACACCACACCACAAGATTATCTAGATCTCTCTGCAACAGCAGCCCATCATCAATCGAATTTACTGTCCTGTAAAACTTCAAGTCATCAGCAAACATGAGGAAGTTTGAGTTTTGGAAACATCTGTCAATGTCATTGATGAAGATATTAAAAAGCACAGGGCCCAGGTGGGAATCTTGCGGAACTCCAGAAGAGGCAATAAAGGACCTAGAGCGAAAGCCTCCCACTACAACAACAGATATCCTATTCGTTAGATAAGACCTGCACCAGTTAAGGAATGCACCATTTATACCTATACATGAAAGTTTATGCAACAACATATCATGGTCGACTTTGTCGAGCGCTTTGCTGAAATTGGTGTATATTACGTCAATTGATTGACCGTGGTCGACACCATCCGTTAGAACTTTAACAAAGGAAGTTAGGTTAGTTGCAGTTTAACGCGCCTTCAGGAAACCATATTGTTGTGGCAGAATAGAGTGTTTTAAATACCAGCATATTATAGGGCATAGCAACTTTTCAAATACTTTGGCAAACACAACGATAATAGATATGGGTCTATAATTCTTTACATGGTCCCTATTGCCATCTTTGTGTAATGGTACAACCAGAGCTTGCTTCCATAGAGTGGGATATATGCCAGTACTGAGAGACTTGTTTATTATTATACAAAGCGGCAATGATAGTGCACTGGCGCATCGCACCGCAAATAACGAAGTTTATCGCGTTGAGACAAATATTTTTGTGTTTTCTTGATATTGTTTTTGATTTTTTGTTTTATGCGAGTCTGGATAAATATTTTTAATTTTTATCACATTGCCCTGGATCGATTTTGATAATCAATTTCTTTTTATTTAATAATATAAAACACAGGATTGGGATCACAAAAATTTGACGGAAAATATTCACCCCAAGGGTTAAATTAGACAAGGCCGGAATAGAGGTGTCAAACAGGTTCATTTGATCCACGCCAATCGTTTCTAATGAAGTTTGGCATATCTGTATTTTTCAATTGACTGTATGGTGTTTGGTGTTTTGATGCTGATATTTTTTTTTTACATAAATTAATGCTTAACAACATACAAAATCTTTTGACGAGAGCTACTAGTCAGCCTCTATATATGTATATCTACTCTTCATTGATCAGGGTCAAGGGTTCAAGTCAAGTCAAAGGGTTGATATGTTTATTTTCGACTTTAATGACTATAGTTGTTGAGTTTGATATTGTTCTGCCTTGACGGTGAGGAATGGCTTAGTACCTTAGTGACTTTAACGTAGCGACATTGGCATACCGATGCTACCCTATTGATTGCCATTTGAATTTTGCACCCACCTCTATTTACTCACGTCACTCTCTCTGCGTATCAGTAATTACCACGAACTTCGGACGTAATTAACTATTTTGTTATCAGATTCTAAATCCGATTGAAAGTAATCAGGGTTACATTTAATAACAATGAATTAAAATTCGTGATTACATTCAAGAATGCTTATAATCGTTAATTTTGATTATACTATTTATCATTACGGTTTGTGAAGTCTGCCAGTCTGTGCCATTATCGCGGATTACGGCCTCTAATCCTACGTAAGCGGAGAGCCGATCTCGTCACACCAGTGTAACGATTGTGTGTTAATAATGACGGTGTTCTCATGAAGACGAGGAAAAGTGAATATATCGTGACAGCCTAAGCTGTTAGTAGATGTACTAAGTGCAAAGTCGTATCGTTGGGTACAATATTTTCGATTCCATTAAGAAATGATTGTAATGGTCTGATTATTGAAACGACCGCGGTAGCCGGATACAGAAATATACCGCTTGTTAGTAGCGCTGTCGAATTTAGGCTCATGTAATTTTTTTTTGTCAACACTTCGCGGCCAAAAATCGTAGAGCTGATGCTCGCTACCTGACGACGCTTCGTTGCGGTGCCAGACACGTGTTACTAGTATGTACTAGTACGTTGGTAGGTATACAAATTGTTTATTGTAAATTCATATTCTCTTTGTAGAAGGGAACAGCTACGCATATCTAAAAGGATATATCCTTATTTATTGTGCTCACTGATTTTTGCATTATATATTAACACAAATTTAATAACAATGGATTTCCGAAGAGTAACACTTGATATTTTCATTATAACCGCGTTATCAATTAAAATGTATATATGTTGCTGTTTTTGCGCCTCATGGGCTTTCGTTTTTCGTCATTGAAGTAATTATACCGGTTATCTCTTAATACACGTTGTCGATTGTAAAGTATGCTTATTTTAAATTTGTAGTTTTTATTTTGTCTTATCTGGGATAAAGATGTTTTATGAAATGACAAAGTATTCGTCATAACCATGTTCCATAACGGTCTGGGATCGCATCTGGTCTGTGACCGATGCGGTCCTTCAACATCTGTTACCTCAAATAGAATTGTAGTCCTATTTAAATATGGGTTGCTGCTACTAAGTACGGAAACGGAGTGTCTCATTCTGGCACACTTTGAAATCCAATCTCAAAGTTGCTAGAAATAGTTTACTTAATTACTTTACTTTAGTACATGTGATATCCAAGCGAATGGACAAAGGTCCTACACCACCCATCACCGCTCATCATCCAATATGAAAAGTACACTTTAGCATGACTAACCCGAATAATTTAGATGCCATATTATAAACAGCTCTTATTCGTCTAAAGTAATATTTCCACAACAACAGTGTAGCATTCAAATGAAGTCAAGCTCACTTTAGATAACGGCGGTGCCGTCGTAAATGCTAATATAACAATTAATTCAGTAAACCGTTTACACATAATACATTTTATAATAAATTTATTTTACTCAAAAAAGCAACTATGTTATGCGGCTCCAAGGACCAAGTTTTATCTAGCTAGGCTATTGGAGGATTAGAAGAGCTTCATCAATAGCTAAGTTGAAATTAGCATCATATGATCTTGTTGAGGTCTTGATTAATGTCTGATACACGATGTCAAGCAGCTTCTATTGAAAATGCTGGGTTCAATACCACAGATTTTGACGCTATTCGTACATGCTAAGATTCATTAGCTACAGCTTTCAGGAGTAAATTTAGATTATCAGTTTCGCACAGCATTCATCGCTTGGTTCTTCGCCTGCAGCGAGTTGTCACTTTTTTCATAGTAAATGCATAGTAAGGCCGTAATCATGGGTCGGCCATGACCATTTTCCATGAAGGGGTCAACTTTTTTTTTGAAAGGAAAATTATTCTCAACTTTCACGTTTTAACTATGCACTTAATTTAACTCAGGATAGTATTCATTAACCAAGTTTAAAGTGGCTTCACGTATTAATCACCGGCCGCTACCTACCCCAGGGCTTAACGTCATCCAACTTATAATTAAAAGCATAACTTTACTTTCGCGATACGGCTTAATTAATAATTATCAGTCTTACGAGTCTGACCAGTGTGTTGCTGGTTATAAGGTTGAAAATGGAATCGATTCACGATGAGTGGTCGGCTAATTGACCTGGACCTGAAGCGGTCTGGTCATTGGTGTCAATTAGAAATGAATTTAGTACTTCGGTTGTAATGGACTCGCTAAAGCGACTTAATATTCGTAACCGCCATCTCTCTAATGAGGAATGTTTCTGTGATAAATTTTAAAAAGAAGATTCTTTATTGGAAGCAAGATAGATATTAATATGCTAGGACCTTAAGCAGACATAATAAGAGGTGGTGTTATCGGGTAGAACAATTTCCTTCGAACAACCTTAACTTAATTATTTTGAAGACTCGAATATCTATTAGATAATACTTCAATTGACTGAATGACAACATCTAATTAACGCTGGTGTGTTGAGAGGGTTCTTTGGTTACTTCTTTTTTTCTATGATAAAGCATATTTTCGAAACTGTTTGAATATATTCATAAGGAATTATTCATCCTTCCTTTAACGTAGAAATTACAGTCTCATTTTGTTACGCTTCAGACGCTCTTTTGAAAAAGATGAGAAAGAGTAACTTTGAATATTTTGTAATATGAATTTAACGTACGATATAACTTATTTTCTTGCAGTTGAGTTTTTCTTTTAAGAAAGATAAAATATTAAAAGTTTAAGTGGAATAAAATCCATTACAGCTTGATATCTTTAAAATAAGCAGTGATGATGTAGTCTAGTGGTTTCAGTGCTTTTAATGCTGGTGTCAACATGGGGATTCGAATCCTGCACACGTACATCTTGAATTTGTCCAAGTTTTATTATTATTATAAATTAATTATCAGTAGCTTCGGTACATCGTGACGTAACTCGCCTTTCAAATTTTTCTTTAGATGATGTCACAGTGTGAGAAGTCAGTTAGTGCACACCTGACATTTGCTAGATCACTGCCTTTACCACCTACTCTGAGAGGACATCGGAATACAGAAAGTGGGACAGTTCTTGTCGATCTTTCTTCATTTTCGTCTTGGCTATCTCCAAAATACCACAAAACCTACTAAGCGCCATTATCAATCATCGTTATAACAACATTTGTAATATCATTTAGTTTGATTACTCAAATAATTTATGGCTAAATAATAAATGGCTTTGCTGAGGGCACTATTTTTAGACCAATAGTTGTTTTCAAATCCGTTTACTTCAAATCGTCTTACTGAGTCGGGGATTATGGCGCTGTGATGTGACGTCATATCGAAAAGCATAAAACAAAACTTCGATTTGGTTTAATATGGGTTTAGTGCAATATTTGCTTTTGGAAAATTAATCTGTTGACGACTTTTACGAAACTATTACCAATTGTTTAAATTTTTGCCTACCGTTCGGGCGATATGGGTCAAAACACCTGAATAATTTATTCATGTACTTAAATGTTTCTAGAGAATCAGTCTATCTGTTTGCGAAAACTAAAATAAAATTCCTCTAGTAATTTTTTAGTTTAGTCGTATCATGAACATAATTATGTTGAAAACCAGATAGAGAGATGAAATCGATGTGCACATATTGTGTGTATTAATTATTTATATTACAGAGCAACATTTATGACGAAGATTATAGATTAGTGAATACCTAATTAGGTAGGTCTGGTTTTACCAGCCTGGCTAGATACGACCGGCGTTCTAAAAGTTAACCGTGGAATGTTTTTAACAGGTCTCGTTTGCAATGCAAAGAGTTAACAAGTGCGTTTATTGGATCCTATTGGACGACAATGTGGAATCCTTGCCAACGTGGATAACGCCCTATGTGATACAGATGTGCGTGGGCGGCCGTGACCACATACTGTTACGTGGCCTGTCCGCTAGTTTAGCGGTTGTACTATGATTAAAAGAGAATGGTATGATTATAAAAGATTGGAATAATCTGCTCGCGTTCGTATTCCTATCCCACTACAGTGTGGTTAATCAAATCACGAGTGAATTGACTTGTTCTAAGTTAATGCGCTTCACCATCTAAAACTACATTGTCACACACCAGATGGGACTGTATATTAATATAACGAAGTCGAGACGCTTAACGGAAGTCGACGTCTCCAGCAAACGAACTCTATAGCAGACCGATGACCGTAACTTATTCTCTGTTTGTTTCAGATGTAGGGTACGACTACGTGGTCGACCAGCAGCCGATCGGCAAGCTGCTGTTCCGACAGTTCTGCGAGCGGAACCGACCGCACTACCACAAGTACAACAGCTTCCTCGACGCGGTGAGTGCGGCCATCCGTAGTTGCGCGGTAATTTTGACCCTACACAAATTAAAAAGCCAGATCTTTCAGTAATCGCGGTGCGGAATTTTCATGTTCAATGTCACAGCTGATGTCGCCATTCAAAGTGTGGTCAAAGTTACCGTTATAATTATTATTGATTATATTTGAATCATTATTTAAGCTTAAATTTGCTGCGACATTGAATATCGTAATATTTAGTGTTAACGCGGATGCCACCGAGTGTGATGTGTGATTAAAGAGTTATTTTGCTGATTGCTATCATTGATAGTTATAATATTTCGTGGTTTCATTTTCGATATAAATTAACAAGTAGTCCTTTGTCCTACCAGGCAACACTCGCACGCATTAAAAGATGCCCTCTTTTATTTTTTATTTTTATTTTATGTCTACCTCCTACCTGCTCGCTAGTCTATTCGTCATTCTTTTCAGAGATGCAACTTAGGTTATAATCTCGTGTTTATACAAAACGTGGGTTTCGGGCGGGTTGGGTGATTTATATCTTCAAATGAAACCACTCATATTATATTGATCGAACTTCACTTGAGAAGTTCGCGTGATCATATATAATATTTCATGGTTTCATTTTCGATATAAATTAACAAGTAGATGTTTAGAGATACCGTTTTGTAAATATTTGTAGGGTAGGTACCTTATGAGTAGGTGCCCTACAAATAAAACACGAGATACGATTGTCATTATAGATATTTTTAATTCTATAAGTAACAGAGAAAGTATTTGTTACATTAAAAATAACATCATAAATCAGTAATAATATACAATCAATTTTTACGAATTATTATTTAAACAAACTGATTTTGCGAAGTTTGATTCTTTTACCATAGGTCGATGATAGTATTTAGCGAAGGTTTGGGAGTAAGCAGACCAGCCAGCGGTCTTGCGTATGAGGTCGACGCTGAGGCCGGCGGCGTGCGCCGTCGACGTGGCGGCGTGGCGGGCGCTGTGGGCCCCGTACTGCGCCACGTCGATGCCGCACGCGCACAACGTTTGCTTGATCCACCTGCTTATTGACTGTGCTGTCGCGTTCCTGTGTGGACGCTTCACAGTTATTAAGAGGTGATCGGCACCCGAAGGCCTCAAGTCTTTTGTCATTGACATATAGTCTATCATTGTTGTAGCCGGACAAATCGACGGGTTTTCCGCAAAATATGGTAAATCTAAAACTGGCTGAACTCTCCCTATTCCTGATGTTTTGATAATATCCGATATGAAAATTTTGATACCGTCTGTATTGATTTTAATATTTTTTAATCTGATTAATGAAAAAGTCTGCACTCTGTATGCAGTACACAAAGCTAACAAAATTACGACTTTCTTAGTTAATTTTTCTAAACTTAAATCATTATTGGGTACCCACTCGGAAATACAATTTAACACTTGTTGAGGGTCCCAGGTGTGTGAGTACCTAGGCAAGGAAGGCCTCAACTTAAACACTCCTTTCAGGAGTCTCTTAATACCATCATCCGCAGATAGGTTGTTTCCCAGTAACAAAGACAGAGCCGAGCGATGGTTGCTAAGCGTACCATAGGATGCGCCGCTCTCGAATTGTTCGGTTAAAAATCGAGTAACTTCGGACGAGGACCCCTGTAAAACGTTAATATTATTTTCCTCACAAAAATGCCACCAAAGCTTGTAGCAAATGCCATACTGCTGCAAGGTACTGCTGGATATCGAGGCCAGCATCAATGGCAAGGCGGCGAGCGGCGCGCCGCGGTGGAGGAACGCGAGCCCGAGAGCAGCGCCGCTCCCAGGGTAAGCGTCTGGTGGAGCGGGTGTTGTCGTTTGCAATGCGACAAAACTAGATTTGGCCGGGGGTTCAGTATAACCACCTCCGAGACAACTCCCACTCTACGTCCAGGTTTACCCTGCGTGATTCCTCATCGGCTTCAACGTTTTCCTTACTGTTTATATAGGAAGCAAATATCCAAAGTTTCCTTCTCTCACACCATTGCCAAATGTCACGAGAAAGTGTATTTAAATGTGAGAATTGTATTCCGCCCATGCGGTTTATGTAGCTTATGGCTGTAGTGTTATCAACACGAAGTAAGATAGAACACTGTGATTTATCCTGCGCAAAACATTTAAGGGCTAGAAAAACAGACAATAATTCTAAATAATTAATTTGGAAATTAAGCTCAGTATCTTTCCAAGAACCGCTAACCCTTACATTGTTACAGAATGCCCCCCAGCCGGTGCGTGACGCGTCTGTGAATATTTCCATTTCATAAATAGGATTTTCTATGAAATTATGTGTCAAATAAATATTTGCCTTCCACCAATTTAAGTCGTCTAAAATTATATCAGGGAGTTTAACTTTTGTGTCGAAAGAACCATGCCGTTTTAATAATAAATACTTTTGTCGTTCCAATATTTTAGTGTATAACCACCCGTAACGCACCGCTGGGCATGCTGAAACAAGTACTTCTATCAACTGGGAATAATCTCGTATTGAAAGAATCGGTAATTTAGAAAACTTATTTAGTAAGCTGATTATTTTTGTACGTTTATCCCCGGGTAAAGACATAGTCATATGTGTGCTATCATAAATAAATCCTAAAAATTTACAAATTTTAGTTGGCTGTAGTTCACTCTTTTCATAGTTTATTACAAATCCCAAACGTTCAAATAATTTTATGGTTTCTTTTACATTTCGGCTACATTCCTCATAACTGCTACCGAGGCAAAGAAAATCGTCTAAGTAACAGACTGATATAAATCCATGACAACGTAGATAAGCCACAACCTCTCTAACAATTTTTGTAAAGCACCTGGGTGCTATTGCTAGTCCATATGGCATCGCGTTGAACTCGTAAGTGACCGTCTCGTTTGAGTCTGGAGCGATGTAATGGAAACGAAGATATTTACGAAACTCTTTATCAATAAGTATAAGTAAGTACGACTCTTTCAAGTCTATGGTCGCCATATACCAGTTTGGTTGTAATAACCTACAAGCTGTTCTAAAATCCTCCATTTTAAAATGCATTTTAGGTATGAAACGGTTTAAACATTTGAAATTTAAAATAAACCTTTTGCCTCCATTTGCTTTTGGAGCCAAAAATGTACTAGAAATAAACTGGTCACAACTTGGTTTGACTTGTGTTATAGCACCTAATTTAAGCAAGTTATTAATAGCTAATGACATGTCATGATGTTCACTGGGAGACCAAGAAATTTGAGGAACACAGAGTTGATAAGGCTTAATTCTAAAAGGAATTGGTATTCCGTTCAGGACCCAGTTAAGAATAGTATGATTATTCGTAACCTGACGCCAGCAATGATAAAAATATTTGACGCGACCTGCGTGTACCTGCGCTATGGACGTGTTGTTACACGGGGCCGGTTCTGATTCGCTCGGGGTTGTGCCGACGATGTTGCAATCGTCTGTGTTATTCGACGCGCAGCCGTGGGGAACCTCCGTTGACCCCCTCGCCCCTCCCTGGCCGACGGGTAACGAGGAGGCCCGTAGTAGTTTCCCTGAGTCTGTTGACGCGTTTGATATGAACTTTGACCTACGGCAGAGTTCAATTTTGGTGGTGGTGGCGCAACCTTTTTTATTTGCATTTCGATGGTCTTTGAGGCCTTTATTTTATCTGGCAGACTTGTACCAAACAACGTCTCGTCTCTTTCGCTGTCTTGAATGACATTGAGGAAGGGTTTGGCCAAACCAGGCGAGATCATCTTTATTCGAGCCTGTGTTTCTGCATAATGCAAGTCACATAAAATTCGGCAGCCATCACTAAGCGTTTTAATTGCCTCCACTTTATTGTCACTTGTTAACAATGACGTCATAGCCCTACTTATCGCTGTAATACCCATGCCCAGTTGTTGTTGGGCGGCTTCGACTTTTTTGTCCCGGGTCCTCACCATTTCGGCGACTACCATTGAGATCTCGATATTCAATTTCGGGGCTTGTAATAATGCACAGTTACTAGGTATAAGATACTGTGTTAATATCTTATCTTTGGTATCCTTTGCCATTCCCTTTTTGAGCAATGGTTGCCATAATTGTGTCAAGTTATTATGTATTTCTGGGCCCCAACTGGGACCTGGGTCGGTCGCTTCCCCGAGGGCTGACAAAATTTCGGGATCTAATGCGCTCGAGTCATCCGGAGTCTGGACTGGCTCGCATTGCACTGATGGTGGCGGTATATCGCTACATTCAGGCTTATTAGTGTTGGGCTCAAACGGGGTATCGTTAAAATTTTTGCTAATTTATAAACGCCGTGTTCGCTTAGGAAACTATGGCGCGTAATTATTTTGCCGTGTTCAAATTTGAATCTATGGCATAAGAACCGTGACAAAACTCTCACTTTGAATAGTACTTGTACGGTAAGGCCCATAATAAACGTATTAATTACACTGACTTACCTTCGTTATGATCGGACGAGGAAAAAGATTCGGTTAAACGACGTCGCTTACGACGGCGTTTTTCTTTCAATTTCTCCATTTTCCTCAAATAATACTCCATTTTTTCGTCGTACGTCCTTTTAGGCATTTAGAATAAAATTCTACAATACACTACCGTGAGTGTCAAAAGAAGGAGCGCGTGCACTCGTTGCCTCGCACGGAAAAAGAATGACGAATAGACTAGCGAGCAGGTAGGAGGTAGACATAAAATAAAAATAAAAAATAAAAGAGGGCATCTTTTAATGCGAGCGAGTGTTGCCTGGTAGGACAAAGGACTACTTGTTAATTTATATCTTCAAATGAAACCACTCATATTATATTGATCGAACTTCACTTGAGAAGTTCGCGTGATCATATATAATTGTTATAAAGTATAAAAATAGTTTCGTAAATAACTTTTTTTACCTGTGAGGTTTGTTAATGTAATCTAAAATTGAACGTTTGTTAGCCTGTTTTTTCGTGTGTCACATACTATGTTCTTCGAACTTATTGCAGGAGAAATTTTTAAATTCGGGACAAATGTAGAGCTGGTAAATAAATTTTGGATGTACATTGTAAACACATGTTTATATTGGTTGGGGTGTGGGGTCAATTAGAGGGTAAAAAATCGCTTTTCGAGTGGCTCATATGACAATTATTATTTATTATGTTTAAATATAATAAATGAAATATACAAATTTTAATTTCGAATTTTACCGGAAAACCTAAATAAAAACCGCCGTAAGTTTTCATGAATTTTTTTAAATATGATCTTATCGGTGAGAACGCTGTGAAATAATAGTCTGTTTCCGATTTGATCGATTTTTCTAAATAAGTTACGATAATGGAATGAAATATCAATAGATTCGATAGTCTTGACAACGACACGATTCACGACGACGATACGACATATGATAACGGTACTGTTCCCGGCTGATAGTGACTAGGCTATATGCGTATGGGGGGTTGCTGAGGGACTTTTTGGGTAGAAATTCCACGTTACCTGGTAACCACAACCCGGTATCCACACAATCTCTCAGCAAGATCGGGTGTCTTTCAATGATTCCTCATCCATTAAAAAAAAATACATTCCAAAAATATAAAAAAAGACTAGATAACTAGGTGTTGATGATGTGTATGTATACCCATGACACCCACAGTGCAGTACATCATGGCACACACAAAATATCATGACAATATTATTTGAGTTGTATTAAGTCCGTGGGCTTGCCGCTTGGCCAGTGCGATGAACTACACAAAGTTGTCTTAAATCAGTGAGCTTTCCCAACATAATGGACTGTTGCTTTGATATCTATTTAAAACGAGATAGGTCCCACGACATGTAACCGACGCCGTTATAAGCGCTGTGCAAATGTTTGTAGCACAAATATTTGGTATTAAAATCTGGGAATACATTATATTTGCCTTGTTTACGCAGTGTACAGTAATATTGTTTACATCGCAACAAACAACCGGGGGACTGTTGAGACTTTATTTGATGATGGTTCGTATGTTCATTGTTTGTTTAGGTGAACGAAGCATTGATCTATCATCATCAAAAGGCCATTATGGTCCAACCAGTGGGCTGTATTCTCTTTTTAATGTAAAAAATTAGTTTTTTGAGGATGGAATTAATCTCACCGCTTTTGGAATTCATAATCCCGTTCGGGAGACTCGGACAGCTGGTAGGATCACTTACGTGGTTGTCTGGCTGACTTTATATCTGACCATCGTATGTCGCCTGTCGAATTCTATATTCTCGGTTGAAGTATGATGAATAAACTACAGTTGTTTGACCTCGTGACGGACGCTTATCGAAAACAAATTAGTCATGATTTGAGGCTTTAATTTTGGGAGGCAATTATTAATCAAGTGTAACATGTCAAATAGTAGGGTAGTTTGAAATATATTTAAGAAAAGCTGCCGAAATTGACTACCCATGCTTATCTCCGAAGCTACTCAAGCTTCATATAAAATAAAAATTATGCTTGTACATTCTGGTATCAGTAGTACTCCTTGACACATTTACACTTAGTTTATCGGCAGCTTATAATTGAATTGTGGCACATTCACATGTGTGTGTGTGCATTTTTGTAACTTTTAACATAATTATCATTTGCTTCCAAATTAACGGAGATACATGATTAAAAATTTTACACACATATTAAGAATCAACTCGATAAAATAATTTAGTTTCAGCTACGTCCCGATATCTCCACTTTTAATTATGCTACTCGTTTCATTATATGACAAAATGTAAGTAAGATGTAACATGTAGTATATATAACAACGCCAGATATATCCAGGGAACCTTCTTACGGAGATCGTAAATGTCCCTGCCCCAACCTCCATATTGGAACCGATGTGAATATCCTCCAATCTCGTGCTGGTAGAACACGGCGTGCAGTGGATATGCCAGAACCGACGGAATCCAGCCTGCTTGGTGATAGGGTTTCGCGTAAGGATTTTAGTATCTGGTAACGCTTGTTAATTTATTCGTAGTTATTTTTTGTTTATGTCAACGCCTAATCACTTGTCTGTGGAATTACCGCGAGCCTGTACATGATTTGCCTGTTATCTGTGGTCTAAAAAGGTGGGTAAAAGAAGATAGCAAGCTGCGAACAAAAAATTATACGAAAATTGAAGAAAGGTTTTTTTTGAGGCGCTTTCCTGCGCGCCTACCGGTGTTTACACATCTGTATAAAAGGGGGAATCTGAGCTCAGAAAAAGAGAACGTATCGTTGCCCGCGGGTGACTTTGTGGAAGTATCGGCAAGTACTTGGGTGAGCAATTCAAACTTATTCTATAGACAAATCGGCTTCATATTTCTAAACTTTATACAGTCCACAACCAGCGATACCATAATTTTTTTGGCCCTTCGAACCGAGGATAACTTATTTCTTAACAATTACAAGTTCAGATATAAAACGATACGAATTTCATTTTTCCAACACAACGTGTGTATTAGTTACACGAATCGCAACCTTATTGTGTTAGGAATAAGGCAGTTCACGGTAGGCGTTCCATCAAGAATAAATTTTATGCGTACCGGCAATTTCTTGAAATATTACGACGTACTTTATACGTATACTGTTAACCATCTAAGTATTTCCTTCGTGTATGGATCACTTAAAATACTTAAGTTAGATTTGTTTTAGTGCCTATGGATGGTAACTATTGATAAAAACATTATATTCATAGTGCTCTTAAAATCGCACATAGCACAGATCGCAGTTGTAACATAGGTCACATTAAGATACCTAGCGGCTTACAATAAAGATTATTTATCACTTTCTTGTAGTGATTGTATGGATCAATCCTACTTAACGCATTTTAAATTATTTACTTTGTTTAACTAAGGTGTTTATTAGAGTAGTTAGACATTTATAGGCAATGTTCTAATTTGATGTACTATAATACTTGAAAGAAATATATATAGATATATACAGTCAGAATAGATAATATATGTGCCTTTATAGGTATATGTGCCTTTACTACTTAAACCATAGAACTTTAATGTTATTACACATTGGAAATCATTTTTTGATTAAATAATATAGACAGATTCAAGCTTATAAAAGCAACTGGTACTAATACTTGTGGTTGGTAGATAGTAACTGGTTGTTTATATTTCAATATTTTTGTACTAAAGATAAATGTGACATTTTCATATAAGAAGAATGAATGTTTTTTAAAACCCTACATAAGATAACATTAATAAATTATTTTCCTGGATTGTTTACATTTGACTAATTAGTGGCCTCCTGTACATCTTATATTGCATTTATTTATACTTATTAAAATCCTATAACAGTCTTGTTAGAAATGGCTGAAGTCAATAAAAAACTGTTATTATTTGAAGCTCAAAGAGCAAAAATTGACACTAATGAAACTATTACTAATTAAGAAAGGAGTACAAACAAATAGTTGATCAAATCAATTTATTACAGTTGATGGAGAATCCTGACTTTCAGATAAATTATTCAACTGTGGATTCTCTGGAAGATTTATATTCTGAAATTAAATTAACAATAGACAGGTGTAACAGTAAACAATCTGAACTGCAGGAACAATATGTTTCAATGTACAACAGTAATAATAAGTCAATAAAAATTCCTAGAATAGATTTACCTACCTTTGATGGTGAAATCCAAAGTTTTCCTTTCTTTTATGAAACCTTTAAGCGCATGATACATAGTAATCCTAACCTCACAGATTCGGAAAGGGTGCATTATTTGTTTAGTCATCTTAGTGATAAGGCAAGGTCGGTCTGTGCGGGTATTGTACCATCTGCAGAGAATTATCAACCAATTTGGGAAGCATTGAAAACCAAATATTATGACAAACGGGCTTTGGGTACTTCATATTTGAATCAGTTATTGGCAATGAAGCCAGTTACTTCATCTTCTGCTCAAGATTTGGAAATGTTAATTGATAATTTCTCTGCAACCATTTCTGCTCTGAAGCAATTGGATATTGCAGATTGGAGTGAGTTTATTGTTGTTCATTTGGGTCTTAAGTTGCTAGATACTGAAACTGCTAGGCAGTTTGAAATGTCAATTCGTGGTAATAAAGGTATGCCTAATTATGAAGATTTTGTTCGCTTTGTACGGGAACAAGCAAAAATATTGCACCGGACTTCACAATCACGTCTGTCTACCAGAAGTGATGGTTCACATAATAATATTACTCGAGCTTCTAAGCCACGCATTAGTCATGTGCATGTCACTACACAGTCAGTAAATAATTGTAAGATTAAGTGTCCCCTTTATGATAGCAATTCACATTCACAGGTTGCAGGTTGTGACAAGTTTCTAAAATTGTCTAGTAGTGATAGATACAAATGTGTAAGGAACAATAATTGGTGTACTAATTGTTTAGGCTCACAGCATTGGGCTTCTAAGTGCCTATCACAACATTCATGTCGTAAGTGTCATAAGCGACATCATACTCTGTTGCATATTGATAGCTCTCCATCTACAGCCACAGGGGCTGTGAGGGGTGATTCCAATCTGAGCAGTGACAGTTTAGGTAATTCAACAAACCCTTGCAAAATTCTATCTGCTAAAAATGTTGCAGATAATCAGGTGTCATTATGTACAATGTCATCATTGAATGAAGGTACTACAAGTCTTACCACTGAGATATTAGGGACTGCAATTGTGTTGGCGGTTAGTCGCAATGGTAGTGATGTACGCATCAGGTGTCTACTTGATCCTGGCTCCCAAAAGCATTACATTACGACTAAATGTGTACGTTTAGTTATCAATAGTGATCCATTGGCATCGGTAAAGGACATAGGTGGCGCCACTCAGCCTATCAGAGGTAATGTAGATCTCACGTTCCGTTCTCAAGAGCAAAAAGAAAAATTATTTTCTATAAAAGCTCTGGTGTTAGACAACATCACATCGAAACTACCTACTTGCGCTATTGACATGCCCGTTTAAGTGCATTTGAACGGATTCCTCTGGCGGACGAAACTTGGGACATACCTGCAGAAGTGGATCTCTTGTTAGGAGTAGAGTTGTTCGCGGATCTTTTGTTGCCTGGTAAGGTAATAAGTTCACCAGGTTTACCCAACGCAATTGAAACGGTGTTAGGTTATGTTGTAATGGGAAATGCCTCAGTTAGGTCTTTAGAGTCATCGTCGTCTTCGATGTCCTTCTGCGCAACTTATGAAATAGGAAACCTAATAAAAAAATTCTGGGAACTAGAGGAGCTGGGTGATGTACCTCCTTTGAGTTTAGCCGATAAGCAGGCTGAAGAAATTTATGAAACTACTATACAGCGAGACGGTAGTGGTCGCTATGAAGTAGCACTTCCTTTTAAAATAAATCCTAATAGTCTAGGTAATTCATTCGATACGGCCATGCGACGTTTTTTGAGCTTGGAACGCAAGCTCAAATTCGATTCGAAACTCAAATCGATGTATGATGCAGCTATTCAGGACCATTTAGATAAAGGTTATTTATCTGAGGTTATTAGGAATTCAGATGAAAACGCTTATTACATTCCTCACCACGCCGTGGTGCGTGACGACAAGATGACAACCAAATTGCGGGTTGTTTTAGACGCCAGTAGTATAACCGACACTGGTCTTTCTCTAAATGATATTTTACATACGGGCCCTAATTTACAAACAGATCTTTTTTGTATACTACTAAATCTTCGTTTGTTTCCTGTGGCCATATCTGGCGATGTACGCCAAATGTACTTGGCCATTAAGGTACGAGATTCTGATGAGAACTATCAGCGTTTTTTGTATCGTTGTATGTAATGAGTCTATAAAAGTGTTTCAATATAATCGTGTAACCTTTGGACTAAGATGTAGTCCATTCCTAGCACTGCGTACAGTGCAGCAGCTTATAATTGATGAGGCTGATAAGTTTACAGTCGCTAAAGAGGTAGCGTCTCGGGACATCTATATGGATGATGTTGTAAGTTCGGCAGTTAACGAGGACATAGCCATTGAAACAGTCCATGAATTAATTTCTCTCTTCAAAGCCGGGGGGGTTTCAGTTATCAAAATGGTCGTCGAATTGTTCACGAGTATTGGAGGGGATATCAGAACACCATTTATCGGAAAGTGTATGTTTTGATGATGATACAATTCTTAAAATATTAGGGCTTCGCTGGTATCCCAAAGAGGATGTATTTTCCTTTCAAATAATGCCCGACGAACGTTGCTGTACAAAACGTCATATATTATCGTGCATTGCCAGATTATACGATGTATTAGGCTTGGTTGCCCCAGTCGTTCTTTTCGCAAAACTTTTAATCAAGGATTTGTGGGTTGCCAAGATCGCTTGGGATACTGTCCCTCCAAAATCTATTGTTCAAAGGTGGGATCAGTTCCAAAAGGAACTTCCTTTAATATCTCAACTTAAATTTCCACGTCACATAGGTGTAGTGATGAATTGTACTTTAACTATACTTGGCTTTGCCGATGCTAGTGAAAGGGCTTATGGAGGTGTAGTATACGCTTATGTAACCGCACCAGATGCTCACTCTTCTATTAATTTAATTTGTCAAGTCAAAAGTTTCACCGTTGAAAATTGTGTCATTGGCTCGGTTGGAGTTATGTGCTTCGTTGTTGTTGGCTAAGCTTATTGATAAGGTTGTCAAGACGTATTCACCGAGGTATCATATCCAATCAGTTTTTGCATTTTCCGTGAAGTCTGCCTGGTTAGCTACCACCCTATTGCTTGAGTCAGCCGCCAAACGACTCGTCTTGTACCGACTGGGGGCTTAAGGCAAATCGTTTACTACAGTGGAATCCTATTAATTATCGTCTGATATTTCTTAGGGCAAACTAGGTTGGATGTTGTTGTTCCTGTATCTTGATTGTGGATTTAATTGGTCTTAATTTACTTAACCGACCGTTCCAGAAATTCTATGCCACCCAAAAGCCTCCGACATGGTTTCCAACATCGACATCGTCCACCAACATTTCCCAAAAGCAGTTGCCCATCAATATGCTGATCACGGCTAACGTTGCTTAACACGTACACATACGATTGACATAACCCGTTGCGTTTTGAAGGCTTCTTATTTGTGACCTTTACCTTTCTTTGAAGGTTCACTGTTTCTGGCATAGGACGTATCCGATTCCGTAACTCTGTTTAATCCTGTGTCTATATCCCCAACGTCCTCAGCTCCTCGTTCCACGTGATGAATATCTCTAATGTATTTTATTTATCAAGCTGTAATATTATTCCGATAATATGTTTGTTACTCGTTGTTGTTTAAAACCATATCTTGATCATGATAATTGACTGCTCTGATCGCAGAAGCCAACAATCCAAACATTTGATAGGTTCCAATAGAGAGAATTAACAGAGAGTTATCGAACACTCCGTTCCCGTGACTTTTCTATAAATGAATTATCAATAAAACCCTTTCGAGATATTTATCATACTCCCGAGAAGCAATGGCAGGCAGCAATCACATTTTGTCACAGAAACATTCGACGGCTGCATTTTAATGCGAGAGGATAATTCGACTGTGGAATATATATAAATGCCTTTTCAAGATTTATTTGTTGCAGGAATTAATTCGTTTTTTGCAGAAACAAAAAAGGTAATTAATTAAGTCCCATGAATGGCTAATTACAACCGTGCTCACATCTGATAGGCAGGTCACCTAACTGGCCACTGACATCTACAATATTTAAATAAACCCTTGCCAAACTCACCCCGGATAGTATAGTATGGCTGTGTGCTGTGTGCTCGGACATACACAACGGCCGAATCCTGCAGCCCGTCTTACCGCTGGTTAGTGCACTGCAGCAGTTGTACCTGCAATTTTATAAATTTAAATATGACTACATCGTCACTTGCCACCAGATAGGATTCTAGTCGGCCATTGGTTTTTAGCCGGTACAAAAAAATCGTGAGTAAACCGTGAAGTGTTTAAAACTAGACTTAAACTTAACTTAAGACTTAGTAAAAACTAGTATTCTCCAATTTAAAAAGTTATTTGTGTAACTTAATATGTAACTTCTAGCAATTGAAAAGGTAACTTGCCTAAGTTGAAAACACTGCAAATAAACAGCTCTCGCTTTCGCGAAGCCTATTTTATTGTCCGTCCTTCGAGTCTCTTAAGCACAACGAGTGCTAATAGTGTCGTTCCAGTCTCCAAAGCACTTCTTCCAGGAAATTGTGCTGAGTGCAATATAATTTATCACTTAAAAATTGCAAGCGGCGACGGCGATTGCCAGATGAGCACCCTCTAGGGGAGTTTAATTGAGGGAGGTTTAGGTTACAAATTAACCACAAAACGGTCAAGTACGAACCGGATTCTCTCAGGATAGAGTTTCGTGATATAAATGTAGAGGAATTTAGGGACTTGTGATTTTTATTTTGATTTTTTCGTAGAGTATGTGGAATTTGGTATGTATTTTAAAATTGAATAAAAAAGGGGGAAGCGATATTTTTTTTTTCATAAAGCTCGTCAATTTTTTTATTATCAAGACAAACGATGCAAAATTAACCGCTGAAATCATAATTCGTTGTATACATTAAACGTTCTGACTCTATATGTACAAAATATCAAATTTTGCCAGTCTTATAATCAGAAGGGCGATAGTGACACACAGACAGACACGTGAGTAATGGTACAAGGTTTCCGTTAACTCGTCGCTGAACGGAACCCCGAAAAGGGGTGTGGCACTCTATGGCTGATGGAGCGCAGCGATTGCGGTCGTCATTAATCATGATAATGAACTGGAGGGTACTGCTAGTGCTGACTATTTACGTTCCCCTCTCCCATCCTTCCACCACTTTAACTCGACTTCGAATAATCTACTTTGCAATTGCTAGATTGCTGCACCTCATTCGAGTCATAGTCTACTGCAAATGATACTGATCATTGTAAACATGAACTGTAATTGTTCACACACTGACACACTCGCACCGTGAATCTTATTTTCACCATGAAAGTTGTTTTGTAAATATTAATGTTGGTGTACATTGAACTAATTTTTAGAGCTATTTTTTTATTTCTATCTACTAGGAACACGTATAACAAAAAAAAGTAGATTGAATTAATAATAATAATATTAATTATATAATTATTAATTATATTATAATAATATAATTATATTATTATAATATAATTAATTATATAATTAATTAATATTATTATTAATTAATTATATAATTAATTAATATTATTATTATGTGATAATATTACTGGTTAATATTACTATATTATTACTGGTATTATTGTCTTTCCGTGAAGCCTGCCTGGCTAGCTACCAGCCTCCTGCTCGAGTCAGCCGCAAAACGACTCGTCGTGTTCCAGTTGGGGGACTGAGAGCCTATTCCTTCTTTCTTACTTTCATCTTATTTCCTGGTCGACAACGCATACCGTGATACCTTTGGTCTTGCTGATGTCCATGGGTGACAGTGACCACTTCCCACCAGATTACTCGTATGCTCGTTTGTAGGCTATTATTAACATAAAAAAAAGCCTTGTACAAAATGATTCACCGATCTGGACTCTGGAGGATTAACCTTATATGTAATTACATATTACTGGTCTATAGTGGCGTTACTGGTCTATTATCAATACTCAAAAAATTTACCATAATTTTTACAACAACATGCTTCACGCCAGGATGATCTGAAATGTCTTAAAATTGGTATAGATATTTTTTTGATATATTTATTTATTCAAACTTCATTGTTACCTTATGAAACAATGGATAAAAGGACAATTTAATGCCTTATCTAAGGCAATTTAACGCATTCTCTGGTAATAAAACATACATATAAGAATGTTTTTTTTACATAAATTAAGTGCTAGTGATTTTATTTTGTAGCATCCAGAGATATACCTAATTAAAATTCCACAGCGTAAGGACATGTATCAATCGGTATAATATAGGACGATGTTGATGTTTCAGGCGGAGAAGTACGAGGTGGAAGTGGATGAGTCGCGAGCGGCGCTCGCCGGGAAGGTGTTCGGTAAGTTCCTCGAGACGGAGGATGGAGACGCCGTCACCGACGTGGTGCCGGCCAGCGTCATCGACGAAGCCAGTCTGCAACTGGACGGTAAGCGTCTGACGGTCAACCGAAACGAATATGAGGTTTGGTCGCGTAGCCGCGTATTAGTTTATCGCCACCTCTATAAAATGATATATAAAAAAACATTGAAATACTTACGCATCTGATGCTTTTTACGGTTTGTTTAAGCTTGTTAGATCGTTTGTGTATTTAAACATGAGCGGAAGGTCTTCTTTCTGAATTTTTGGGAAAAATTCTTTCTTTTCTTTTTGTACAAAAGGACACATCAATTTGCAAAGGTCGTTCATAAATTTGTTTGATAGAGCCTGTGATTATTTCCACATTTTAGAATTGCACTACCACCAACGCATTAGGTTAACACCGTTATGTTAGAGTAAGATTGCTATAATTAATATGTAAATAATATGAACAGATATACGGCATACTCAATAGATGTAGTTAGTATGGGCAGTTGTAGCGGGACTGAGACAGATTGTTTTTCACGTAAGGAAATCTTCATACTGGTCCATTGTGAGAGTGGCTAAAGAGTTACGTCGACGTCTAGCGGTAAACATCGGCACAGCTGTTCCTCCTCGATTGCGAGGAGGATCCTCAGTGCCAGGAGCCCTTAACGTCCAGCCCGTCCGCTTAATTTTCTTACGAATCACCAATAATCTCTAAATAAAGTAGCTCCTAACACCAGGTTTCCGAACCTTTGGGATAATAATATCTTTATAGGCTTAAAACACCAATTCTACGGGTGTAATAAAGATGGTAAGAATGTATCATGATTATCATCATCATTACCACCCATAATTATCCCACTGCTGGGCTCGGTCCGGTTTACTCTCAATGAGAGGAGTTAATTATATAATCCGCTACCCTGGCCAAGTGCGAGTTGGCACACTTCACACACTATTGAGAGCATTATGGAGAACTGAAAAATGGATTCAGGTTTCCTCACGATGTTTTCCTTCATCGAAGCAAATGATAATTAGGTAGTAAAAATTGAAATACCACTGTTCTAGTGCTTACCGATCTTCTCGACTTCCTCTCACTAAATTGCTAGCGACATTAGCTATTGGATGAAGAAAATTGACTTTCTTTCGGCCAATGATTCCAGGTGGTTCAAGAGACATATTCGGTGAATGCATACGATGCGTAAAGAGCTTCCTGGCGGGCATCCCGTTCGCGGAGTTCGAGCGGTCTATGTACTTCCACCGATACCTGCAGTGGAAGTGGCTGGAAGCGCAGCCCGTCACGCAGAACACATTCAGGATGTACCGCGTGCTTGGCAAGGGTGGCTTCGGAGAGGTGTGCGCTTGTCAGGTGAGGGGTTAAATGAGCCGCTGCACGATTGCCAAATACTGAAGTAATTTGTAGGGTCAGGTTATTTTCTATTTTATTAGAAGAAATTTGCTGCGCTGTTCCAAACGGAAGTGATATGTTGGTTAAAAGTCCGAGGTACTTAGTTCCTGTTTTGTCCAGAAATAGATGATAATAATCTTTCTTTCTTAAAGTGCAGTGTAACCACTTTATTGTCCAAAAGTTGATTTACTGCCCGAAAGTTCGGACTTTCGGACATATTCAAATGATATGTTGAACCGCTTCTAGGCAGTCTTTAAGTTGTGTCAGCGGCGTCCAGGCGGCATAAAACTTTCGAATATATCAAAGAATTTAGTTGCACGGAAATAATCAGTATAGTATCTGGGATGCAAAACAGTTGTGACGTAAGAGTAAATTTATTTCTAATGTGCGAAGTATTTGCAAGGTTGCTTAAAAATTCTGATAATTATATTATATCTTAGTTTAATGACAATAATAGAGAAATCTCAGGGGCTTTGGTCGTGTTGATAATAATAATTATTATAATCTATATTAATAAATAAAATTGAAGTGTCTGTTTGTAATATTAAAATAACCACTTTTTACTAC
This sequence comes from Megathymus violae, assembly GCA_003671415.1. NCBI lineage: Eukaryota > Metazoa > Arthropoda > Insecta > Lepidoptera > Hesperiidae > Megathymus > Megathymus violae. Next base: position 60,604 of record PDGT01000066.1, on the reverse strand, counting down.
ATGCATATGAATGTATATACGGTACATATACCAAAATAACATTAAAAGTAAATTTTTGTAAATTAATATAAAAATAAATTTTTGTGTGTCTGTCAGTCTGTTTGTTCCGGGCTAATCTTTGAAACGTCTGGACCGATTTTGACGGGGCTTTAACTAGCAGGTAGCTGATGTAATAAGGAGTAACTTAGGCTACTTTTATTCCTACTAAATAACTTTTTTTGGTAAATTCTACGCGGACGAAGTCGCGGGTACAGCTAGTATATATGTACATATATATAATTATCATCACAATTATTGTAACTGTGTTTTCAGGTCAGAGCGACAGGCAAGATGTACGCCTGTAAGAAATTAGAAAAGAAGAGAATCAAAAAGAGAAAGGGAGAGGCGATGGTGTTGATAGAGAAGCAGATATTGCAGCGGATCAATTCACGGTTCGTCGTGAACCTGGCGTACGCGTATGAGACGAAGGATGCGTTGTGTCTCGTTCTCACCATCATGAACGGTAACTGTAATATTTGTACCTGTATATGTGGTCCCATCCATAAATGACATAAAACGAACTGACTTATTTTATCTGTTAGTACTTGGCTCTTGCGAACTGTACGACGCTTGTTTTTGTAACATCGTTTGCGGAATTCACTCCGTTAACTGAAATCGGGCAGATAATTCAGAAGTGACAAGAGTGTGGTGGTGTAAAGCGGTAGCGGCTTGTGAAGTTCGTGAAGATCTTTCTCAGGCGAATATTTGATCTCTGATCTGATATCTGGAATATTTAATCTGATCACTTAAATGTAGTTAATTTTGATTTGAATATATTTCTATCCATCCGTTTATTATTCTCTTGACATTAAATTGAATTTTTTTTTATTATAACATATTTAATGAATTCGGCTCGAAGGACTACAATTTGAAATTTTCAGGTTGGCTTAGAAAGGATAACTCTAACATGGTGTTCTGTAAACTTGTCTATGCATATACAAAATAGTTTATGGTATAACTTTGTACACCATTACAAAAATGTCAATGTCACTCTGTGAAAAAGGAATACAAATTTGTAGCGTACACGTTGTTTTCGAGTTTCATTTCAAGTGCTAATTACCAAAACATGGTCAATATCGAGCCGGATAAACTAGTTTAGACAAATTTAGAGAGAATAGTGCACAGCGAACAAAAAAGGAATTGCATTCCTGAGTGAAAAACTAAAGTACTTTAACCTAAAAACTATTCGTCGTAGTTCATTTGGAGTGGACATATTGTATTACTTCTCAAGTGTCATACAGTGTTTTTGTGATTTTGTTAACAATAAAGTGATTAACAATGCAAGAATTAATTAATGAACTTGAGGAATACTCCAATTTGTTACGAAAAGCGCAGAGTAACTTCAGAAAATGTCCGAAAGCTAGACTAACAAAAGGTTATATCACTTCTCGCATAAAATGTGTACAAGAATATTGGCAATCATTTAAAGCGGCACATCAAGAACTTGCCAAAATAGTACCCAAAGAAAAACGGAGTGAATTATCTTATTTTGCAGAGGAAGAGTTTTATACAGTGGAAGATTTGTTCACATGTTTAGAAGCAGACTTAAATGATTTATTGGATACAATTTCATATAGTAAACCAGAAATTAATACGGCCTGCGCATCCCAATTGGAAGTAAAGTTACCAAAAATTCAAATACCAATATTTACTGGCAAGTATGAAGATTGGACTACATTTAATGACTTATTTGAGTCACTTGTACACAACAATTCTAAGTTGACTGACGTTCAACGTTTGCATTATTTAAAAACAAGTGTATCTGGAGAACCTGAAGCGTTGTTAAAACACATTCAAGTCACACAACAAAATTATGAGCAAGCGAGGAATATTCTAAAAACAAGATATGGAAATAAACGCTTGATAGTGCACTCCATCCTCAAAAGGTTATTCAATCAAAAGAAAATGAGTTTTCAAAGTTCATCCCAGTTAAAAAGCATCTGTGATATCACTAATGAATGTTTAAATAACCTAAATAATTTTAAAATACCTATTACTTCTTGGGATCCTCTAATAATTCACCTGGTAATACAAAAATTAGATCCAGAGTCACATAAAGAATGGGAAGAGTATGCATACAAACAAACACAGAAGAAACAAATACAGAAGAATTGCCGCAATGGAGTGAATTAAACAAGTTTTTAGAATCAAAAGTTCGTACTTTGGAACTAGTAGCATCAAATACAAACACTCGGGAGAGAATTGTTAAAGAGCGTGTACATCATGTCACTACAACAACAAATATGGAAAAGGTCTGTGTAATGTGTAAAGGAAATCACACATTATGCCACTGTAAAGAATTTACAAAGATGCTCCCAGAGAAGAGATCAGATTATGTTAAAGGTAATAAGTAATGTTTCAACTGCCTGGTACCAGGACACACAGTGATGAAGTGTCGAGTTCCTTTATCATGCCGTGTATGCCGCCGACGCCATCACTCTCTACTACACTCTCCAAAGAATACTGATGCCCCAACAGAGAGCACATCACAGACATCAGCAAATTGCAATGTAGCAGATGAAGAAGACATACAAGTTAATTCGGTAATAGCATATCACCTCAACACCAACCAGAAGACAGCTCTGTTAGCTACAGCAGTGGTATCAGTACAAGCTACAGATAATCAACCAATAGTGTTGAGAGCACTTATTGATCCTGGTTCACAAGCATCTTTCATAAGCGAGAAAACAACTCAACTACTCAGATTGAAAAGACAACCAGCAAAAGGGAGTATTGTTGGAGTGGGTTCTACGAGGACATCAATAAATCATGTGGATCAGATACAAGTAGGTTCACGGTGTGACCCAAATTTCAAGCTCAATCTACAAGCATATGTTTTGACCAAGCAACTGACTACAAAGATGCCCCCTAAAGCAATACCTAGAAAACAATGGACACACCTAGAGAACATTCACCTGGCCGATCCAAGTTACTGTACACCAGGCCCTATAGATTTACTTCTAGGTGTCAAGGAATATACACAAATCATACAACCTGAAATAATCAAAGGTCCCCCAGGCACACCATGTGCACAAAGAACCAACCTGGGCTGGATACTTTTTGGTGAAGTCGCTGAAACTCCAGTTGAAGACTCCTTCCTTGTCATGCACCTGCATATAGATGTAGATGAAATGTTAAAGAATTTATGGGAATTAGATACAGATACAAAGAGAAAACTTACCAAGGAAGAGCAGCTATGTGAAGATATATATGAAAAAACACATACTAGAAATAAAGAAGGACGATACATAGTAAAACTACCATTTAAAACTAACAATCTGAAGTCACCTGAAACAAACACAAAGGAAATAGCAAAGAGAAGATTTGTACAACTGGAGAGGAAATTTAAGAAACAACCTGACCTAAAAAAGGAATATATAAAAGTAATAAATGAATACTTACTATTGAATCACGCCGAAAGAGTTCCCGAAAAGGAAATAAATATAAAGAACTTACCTCATCAAGCAATAATCCGCGAGGAGAAGGAGACCACAAAGACACGCGTCGTGTTTGATGCATCATACCAAGCCTACAATAATCTCGAACATGTCTCTTTAAATGATGAACTGCTGGCAGGTCCGATACTACAGGATGACTTGAGGGATTTAATAATGAGATGGCGCATGAAACGAATATGCTTCTTCGCAGATATTCAGCAGATGTACAGACAAATACTTGTTGCCCAAAAAGATACCGATTTTCAAAGAATATTATGGCGGGCTCATGAAGCAGATGAATTGAAAGATTACCGTCTACTACGGGTCACTTTTGGTACAGCTTGCGCCCCTTATTTGGCGGTCAGAACACTTCAACAGTTAGCAGATGATGAAGGTAGGGATAATTCAATAGCTAAACAAATGATAAAGGAGGAATTGTATATGGATGATCTTATTTCAGGGGCTGATACGGTATCCGAAGCAATCAATGTAGCCTATGATGTAACAAATACACTGAAACGTGGAGGTTTTACGCTCACTAAGTGGTCCTCTAACAACGCAGAGTTTATGAGAGCTATTGAACCGGACAAGAGATCATGTAAAGCCAATCTTGATCTAGGCGTTGATGGAACGATCAAAGCACTAGGCATATCATGGAATCTCGGTGAAGATGAATTCCAATACAATCTGACATTACCACCAATACCTCCAATTATCACTAAGAGAAACATATTATCTGACATACAAAAATTGTTTGACCCACTAGGATGGATTTCTCCTAGTACTGTTGTAGGCAAAATATTTATACAGAGACTGTGGCTTCAGAAAGTTGGATGGGATGAAGAAATAGATAAACACCTGCAAGAAGATTGTTTACGCATACGTCTTGACATTCAACATATTCAAGGTATTCATATTAAGAGACGGTTAAACACAATGACCAGCAATAAAGCAGCAATTCAACTTCATGGATTCAGTGATGCCTCCATGCAAGCATATGCAGCTGTAGTGTATCTTCGAGTAGTCTCAGAGAAAGGTGATGTACACATAGAACTCATTGCAGCTAGAACCAGAGTTGCTCCATTAAAAACAGTATCATTACCTCGATTGGAGTTGTGTGGAGCAGTGCTGCTTAGCAGATTGATGAAGCAAGTAGGCCGTGCCATAAAAGTACCAACATCACAAATGTATATATGGACAGATTCAACAATTGTTATTGCATGGATGCAAGGTGAACCAAGTAAATGGAAATCATTCATCGCTAATCGTGTAGTTGAAATCATTGACAATCTCAATAACAATCAGTGGTATCATGTTGATTCCAAATCAAACCCAGCAGATGTGGCCTCTAGAGGATTGCTCTTACAAGATCTTAAGAATTATGACTTGTGGTGGAAAGGCCCAACATAGTTAACTGAAAGAGACATACAGATGAACAAACCAGAAGAAATACACACTAATCTAGAGCAGAAACTACTTCAAATACAAGTTAATGTGAAAATAGAACAAGGGTGTATATCAAAATAATTTGAAAATTTTGACACATTAAATGAGTTGATTCGATCTATTGCTTACTGTCGAAGATTTTTAAATCGGAAAAAGTATAAAGAAGAGAATTCTACACTTATTACAACAAAAGAATTAGAAGAAGCTTTACACAAATGTATTAAAATAGTACAGGAAGAGGAATATTATGAGGAAATTAGCAATTAATAAAAAATAAAGTAGTGTCAAGAAAGAGTACATTAAAATCATTAAATCCTTACCTTGATGAAGACCATATCCTCAGGGTGGGCGGACGTTTAAGACACTCAGATCTTGATGAAAAGAGTAAACATCCAATTATATAGGCAATAACAATACATTGACTCCACTCATAATTACAGAAGCTCATACCAAGACCATGCATGGTGGCGTGCAATTGATGCTATGCTATATTCGGTCAAAGTATTGGATAATACGAGCCAAAGGATTAGTTAAGAAATTTATACATAGATGTTTAGTATGTGCAAGGCATACTGCCACTGCAAAAACACAGATGATGGGCGATCTTCCAAGAGAACGTGTCACCCCATCTCGACCGTTCTTGCACAGTGGAGTAGACTTTGCTGGCCTTTTCCAATTTTTGATCACTAGAGGCATCGAAGACAAAGAAAGCCTATGTTGCTATCTTTATTTGCATGGCAGTGAAAGCAATCCATATAGAGTTGGTGGGAGACCTAATGTCAGACGCCTTTATGGGTGCTTTTAGGCGTTTCGTAGCAAGGAGAGGAAGATGCAGTCACTTGTGGGGTTGACCAGGGCAACAATTTCATTGGTGCCAATAAAGAATTAGTCACAGCGTGGAAGGATGCCAATTTTGAATTCAACAGTGAAGTGATCAATACTTTAGCCAATGACGGTACTCAGTGGCACTTCATTCCGGCTTACAGTCCCAATTTTGGAGGATTATGGGAGGCCGGTGTCAAATCCATCAAGCATCATCTTAAAAGAGTACTCACAACAAATCTTACCTTTGAAGAAATGTTTACCGTACTTTGCCAGATCGAGTCTTGTCTTAATTCCAGGCCTCTGAGTCCCATTGAGTCTGACACTGACATCATTCAGCCACTCACTCCGGGCCATTTTATTATTGGTGAAGCTCCTATTGTGGTTCCAGCTCCTGATATTAAAGATTGCAAACTATCAACATTAACAAGATGGCAGGTAACCCAAAAACTATTAGGTGAATTCTGGCGTGGCTGGCAAGGGGAGTATTTGTCGCGATTGCAACAGCGCCCCAAATGGTTGCAATTTGAAAAAGAATTTAAAATTGGAGATATAGTGCTTATAAAGTTGGAAAACTTGCCTCCTGGAAAATGGGCACTAGGGCGGATTGTAGAGAAACATCCCGGCCCAGACAATATCACTAGAGTGTATAGTGTGAAAAGTGGTAGTAGTGTAGTGAAAAGATCAACATCTAAACTGTGTGCTTTACCGGTTGACATTGAATCCTAGTGTATGTTTACCTGTGTACATTTACCGATAAATTAATTTATACTTACCTTTTGAATACTTACTTGTTCAACATCACTGTTAAATCATTGCCTATTACAGATTAAAATTACTTAAAAACTTATATAATTATGTAAGCTTATCCAAAATTTAATTTAGATTTCAAGGGTAAGTAATGCAGATTAAGCTGAAATTTAAAGAATATGTTATTAGTTATCTTTGTGTTATGTGAATTTAATTTTTGTTTAAGTGAAAAATAAATGCATGCATATTTGGAAAAGGGCCTTATGTCCTTTTGGTGGGCGGTATGTTCTGTAAACTTGTCTATGCATATACAATATAGTTTATGGTATAACTTTGTACACCATTACAAAAATGTCAATGTCACTCTGTGAAAAAGGAATACAAATTTGTAGCGTACACGTTGTTTTCGAGTTTCATTTCAAGTGCTAATTACCAAAACACATGGTGATGACAATACTAATATTGTAATAATTATAAATTGTATATTAATATATCCTAAATAGTTTTGATAATTTTACAAATATGTAAGTAAACTGTACGATACTAATAATTTACAACAGTTTCATACATATTCCATAAACTATTATTTCAATTCCTTAGCGGCCAACTGCAGATCATTGAGACAGAACCCTCGTGGTATACAAGACCTGGACCGTATTTCTTCACGATGGTCCAGTGCTAATTTATGACGGGGTTAGTGGTCGACACCGTGTCAATAATTATTACTTGGCTCGAAGGCAACCGACACAACTCAACGACTGCTGTATAATGATAGCGACCGGCACCGGCCGCGGCGCGGACCTACACACGCATGACATCACAAACACCCACCGACCCGAGAACGAACGTTCACGTGTCCAATAGCCGGGCTCCGAGGTCGTTGAATCCCGACGGAGGAAAAAGACAATAAATAAACATAATTTGTGTGCACGTGTGCGCGTGCTTGCGTCGCGCAGGCGGCGACCTCAAGTTCCACATCTACAACATGTGCGGCGCGGAGACGGGGCTGGGGCTGGAGCGCGCGCGGTTCTACGCGGCGCAGGTGGCGTGCGGCCTCGACCACCTGCACAAGATGGGCATAGTCTACAGGTATGTGTCATTACGGGAACGGCAACGCCGCCGTGTGCCGTATGTACTGCGAACATATTTGTCTGTCTGTCTGTTCACTGAAACCACGGAAGAGTTGAAATTGATTCTGTGTATATTAGGAACTTATATTGTGGGTCGTAGCAGCTGTGCGAAGTATCTCTCACAACAATTGTGACAACGAATATACCCCCGGCTATCGTGATAACGCAAGCTACGTATTTGTGAAGGTGGTATCGATGCGAGATAAATGTCACGTCGGGGTCACCAATGTAGTGATGGTTGTATTGATCACTATTAGCGGTCCACTCCATTACTAGGTAGCAAACAGTAAGACATAGTTGTTTCATTTTCTTCCACTAGACCAGTGCTTTCCAAACTTTTTCGTTGGCGTACCTCTTAATAAAACTTGTCATTTATGAGTACCCTTCTCTTGATAACCCATACCTACTCCTAAAAATGTCTCGTTTCTCTTAAGGTCTAACACCTCAGTAACTTATCAGTTATAAGGCTCATTTTAAACAACACACTGTAGACATAATACATTATAATAATGTTTATATAAGTTAACTATTTTAACTTCTCATTATTTCCCCCATTACTAATGTAATTTTGTACGCGTACCACAAGTTGGGAATCGCTGCACTATACCATTCGGAGTCGGTAAAAGTGATCAATACAACCACCACTGCATGGATCATAATCTAGGGGCTATGATACGCCGAAGGATGTATATATGTATAACAGCGTAGTATATAGAACTATCTCAGCCTGTCGAAAAGCAATTATCCCAAAACTTACTGCACCGATTCTCATGCGGTTTTAATTAATTTTAAATATCGAAGCACATTCACGAACGGTACTAGAAGCTAAAAATTAGGTGCATAAATGTATTAACAGAATACCCAAATGGATTTTGACACTGAAAATGATCCGCGAGGGTGATTTATGTGTATGGGGGTGACATCGAGCGGCGGTCATTTCGGATTAGGTGATTGTATGCGAAGGTGAACATTATGTTTCCCAATACGAAGTGGGTGCACTTTGTCAGTACTATCATTATAGAGAGAGAATACGCTTTTTGTGAGTTCGTATATATCCGGAAAGTAATCTGCGGAACCGAGGTATCTACTTGAATAATTCTTTTACCGTTTGAAATGGATATATACATAACGAAGTAGTAGTAGTTTAACCGGAACGAAGTCGGGTCGGGTCGGGTCGGGTCGGGTCGGGTCGGGTCGCTCTAGCGATCGGCTCTAGCGCGATTTAACATGGTCACTTAGCGTTGTTCTGTGCAACTTGCACATGCACGACATAACAACACACGTATTTGTTCACACAGACACTACCCATCACACTTTTTATCGTCACTCAAACGTAACTTAATAACTGTTCAAAATGACCTCCATTTTTCCTAATGCACAAACGAGCGAGCTTGCGTAAATTTCTTTTTAACCTCCTCAATACGTACCGATCATTTTTAATTGTGTCAAAGGCACTTTCAATTTTATTTTTTAAGTCTATTTCATTATGCGCCTCTGTTTGATAGACTATGTCTTTGACATGTCCCCATAGGTAAAAGTCGAGCGGTGTAAGGTCTGGGAATCGTGCTGGCCACTGAACTGGCCCGCCGCGACCGATCCAAAGCTCGCCGTATTCACGATTCAGAAATTCTCTGACTTGAGTAGAAAAATGTGCGGGTGCTTCATCGTGCTGGTAATAGAGACCGCCCCGATAAGTTTCAAGCGGTAGGTCTTCTAAAATGTCGGGTAAAACATTCCTCAGGAAATGTAAATACGTTCCTGAATTTAATCTTGGCAAATAAATAGGACCTATTACAGTTTGATTCACTATTCCTACCCATACGTTTACCGAGAACCTATGCTGAAAAGAATCGGAGCGTACCAGATGTGGGTTTTCATGACTCCAGTGGTGACTGTTGTGGATGTTAAAAAGTCCGCGACGTGTGAATGTATACTCGTCGATGTACAAAATATTGGCGTTTTGCGTATTAAGAAGCCACCGGCAAAACTCAACTCGTTGTGTGTGATTATTTTCACTAAGCTCTTGAGCGCGTCGGAAATGGTAAGGGTACTGTCCATCATCATGTAACGTCTGCCAAGCATAAGCTTGACTGACGTCAAATTCTCTGGCGACCTGTCTTGTGCTCCTTTCAGGATTGTCGGCTACGTAGTCCAAAATCCTTTCTTGGACTGCCGTTGGTATGCGACTCACACCACGATTAACGGCGGTCGGAGGCCGGAACTCCCCTTAGGCGTTGAGTTGAGTTAGGCCCTTAGGCGTTCCTTAGGCGTTGAGTGGCGGAAAGCATGGTGTTCCATGACACTCTTACATCAGATTGTTCTTCGTACCGTCGCACTGCCATAGAAACATTATCACCGCACACTACTAACGTTCGCACCATTTCTGTGTACTGGACATTGTTGTAGAGAAAACTCATTGTTATAATTTTTAAGTCACGATAATTTAATGAGGGAATCGCACACGCACACGCCGATGGCTAGCTTTCGGGTGACTGCGGGCGGCGAAATACACCGTCAAAGACAGCGGCTTCAAGTCAAAGCGTAACGCTGACACTGCGACGCACCCCGCTAACTTTGAGAAGACCAAATAGTGATATTTTTAAAATATTTTGCGGACAAAATATAACACGGTGTAAAAAATATTGCATTCGATTCAGTTACTGATTCTGAACAAACTACTTTCAGGTTTAGCGTCTACTCAAAATCACGTTGTATATATATATATAACAAATGTAAATTTATTCGTAGATATCGACGGCGTACATGAAAGTAATTTTTATTTGTTATTTTAATAACACTCGGATGGCCCGTCCCGTGTGACGCTTCCCGTCGCAGTCGTGTCTCTGTCCGTCGCGAACCGCTTGGAGACCACGGGCCGAGGACCGACATCCACCTTCCATCGATTTAACAGTCCTGTTGCTTGTGTATGTGTGTGTGTGTGTGTGTGTGTGTTGTGGGCTTACGCCATGGTGTTGCAGAACTTGAACAGTGTCCCTGGTCCGTGTTGTTAATGACGAACTCTGGACAGGGACTGCAAGCCGGAGAACATCCTGCTGGACGACGCGGGCCACGTGCGGATCTCCGACCTGGGGCTCGCCGTGGATGTGCCCGAGGGGGGCAGCGTGCGCGGCCGCGTGGGCACCGTGGGGTACATGGCGCCGGAGGTAACATCGCTACGAACGACGATCAACAAGGAAATTGAAATTCAATATAGTGTATTGCTGCATTGGGACATACGATGAGTCTTAAAGTATATATACATACACATACCCTCCTGTTCTAACCTTTAGGGTAAGAAATCCGTAGTAATATTTTTTATAATAATTTCAATATCATAACATTATATTACACAATACCATGAAACAACCGTCCGGTCGTTGGTTAGAAACTACTGATATACACACACCGGCAGAATTAGCGGAACATAAAAAAGGGATATTGTCAAATAGTTAATTTTATTTTTAAACAAATAATAATTAAACACGAAACATGAATTAAATTGACATGTTTTCACATTAATTTGCAACACTGTACATAAAGTTTAATGAAAAAAAAAAACAAATTAAACAAAATGCATTTTTCTTCGATATCGTAATGACAGAGAAACATTTAAGCTGACGGTTCACAATTAATTAAATGCATGTTTAATAACAAGTGTTTCCCCCCCGTGCTCTGACCAAGGTTTCCATCCGTCTGGGCATGCTGCGGATGATGCTGTCGATGATTTCTTGGGGCAACCTCTGCCATTCTTCAAGTAATGCGTTTCGCAACTCCAACACTCCTCTTTAGCAAGTTCCAAACATGTTCGTTTGGATTCATATTCGGGGACCGTGCTGGCCACTCCATCACCGTTACACCAACATGGTTTTACAACTTCAAGTTCGTCGGAACACAAAACTGACGGCGGTGCAGGCCCGAAATGTATTGGAGGAGGTTCGAGGAGTAAGAGTGAGTGAGCGGACAGTTCGAAGAAGTCCGTATAGGCTCATTTGTGCCCGCTAAAGCACCAAAACTTGAGAGACACCACCGCACAGACCGACTATACTTTGCTCGTGAACATCGTCATTGGAACTTCGACGAGTGGGGACAGGTTCTCTTTACTGATGAATGCAGAATTCTGTTAAATCCGATTGATGGAAGGCAGCGAGTTTGGTGACGCAAAGGAGAGCGTTATATCCAGTCGAATTTTGAAAATTCAGTGGCACATGGTGGCTGCTCAATTATGGTTTGGGGAGGGATATGTTTAGGAGCTCGCACAGAGTTGGTGGTGGTCGATGGCGGGAATGTGACTGCTGATCGGTATATCAGGTAGATTTTAGAAGAACATGTTGTGCCATTTTAAGGCAGGATAATGCTCGGGCTCACAGTGTTCGCATAGTACAGGCATACCTAAAACATGTTGGTGTAACGGTGATGGAGTGGCCAGCACGGTCCCCGGATATGAATCCAATCGAACATGTTTGGAACTCGCTAAAGAGGAGTGTCAAATCAAAAATGCCATGTCCCAACAATCTGGGCTAGTTGCGAAACGCATTACTTGAAGAATGGAAGAGGTTGCCCCAAGAAATCATCGACAGCATCATCCGCAGCATGCCCAGACGGATGGAAACCTTGGTCAGAGCACGGGGGAGAAACACTCGTTATTAAACATGCATTTAATTAATTGTGAACCGTCAGAAAATTTTAAATTTTCAAATGTTTCTCTGTTATTACGATATCGAAGAAAAATGCATTTTGTTTAATTTGTTTTTTTTTTCATTAAACTTTATGTATGGTGTTGCAAATTAATGTGAAAACATGTCAATTTAATTCATGTTTAGTGTTTAATTATTATTTGTTTAAAAATAAAATTAAATATTTGACAATATCCCTTTTTTTATGTTCCGCTAATTCTGCCGGTGTGTGTATATATATATTCTATTTTTATAGTCAATCCAAATGTTAATGAAAGATGTGAGTCACATCGGTGACTCCTCCCGTGTGCAGTGGTCGCTGGCGGCGTGAGCCCTCGCCGTCAGGCGGGCCGTCGGCCTTCTGTATACGCACGAAAGTAGCATCGTACGAAGTTCCGTCGACACGACGTCGTCGCCGGACATGTCGGCCCCCACGAGCATTCCCATTTAAATATTACCGACACACGGCTCGCCGTTAGCTAGCCGTGTGGTCGCACACCGTGTGCCTGATGTGTTCGTATCGCGTCGCCAGGTGATAGACAACGAGCGGTACACGTTCAGCCCGGACTGGTTCTCGTTCGGCTGTCTGGTGTACGAGATGATCGAGGGCCGCGCGCCGTTCCGCGCGCGCAAGGAGAAGGTCAAGCGCGAGGAGGTCGACCGGCGGGTGAAGGTACCGACTGCTGTGTTAACGTGCCG
>PDGT01000066.1:22361-47597 GCA_003671415.1 Megathymus violae | reverse complement strand
TGCGGAGACAGGCTTGTGGCGACGTAACATTGGTCTGTTACGTCGTCAAGCGCACCGCGTGATGAGACTGGTCGGTTGGTCAGGGACTGAGATAGCAAGTAAGGTGTGGTCAGCGGATCGATTAAAATGCGAATAAACTGTAATTGCGATGACAATGCGAGTAAAACAAATGTGCGAGTGCTTTGAGTGCCGCAGGAGGATCTCTGTCGCGAGCTGCACAGCCGATCGAGTCCATCGCGCCGCCGGCNNNGCTCGCGCGCGCTTGCCTTTTAGGGCCGTATTCGACGCACGAGCGCAATTTATCTCGTCGTGCGTGTATGATAATTCCTACTTATTCATAGTGGGTTTCGCGTATGTCCCTGAACTAACGACTGACGTCGTCCCGTATCGCACCCCAGCACGAGCAGGAGAAGTACTCGAGCAAGTTCAGCGAGTGCGCGCGCGCGCTGTGCCAGGCGCTGCTGAACAAGAGCGCGAGCGCGCGGCTGGGCGGCGCGCAGGGGCGGCGCGGCGCGGCGGCGGTCAAGGCGCATCGGTTCTTCAACAGGATGAACTGGGCGCGGCTCGAGGCCGGCATGGTGAAGGCGCCCTTCGTGCCCGACGTAAGCACCCTTGCCTCCGTCGGTGGCTTGTCAACGCACTCGTAAGTGTGGAGTCTCGGGGAACTCTCACGCCGACCTCGCCGCCACTCGTTGTTCGCGTGTCGTCACAGGACAATGATTGAGAGCGCGCGTTCGCTGGGCGATCGCTTTACCGAGACTGACCTGTGACCTGTACACTTAGCTATGCAGACATATGAATTAAAATGATATTATTAGATTTAAAATCGGTTTCCCAGATATGTCTGACTTACAATAATTTTAAAAACTTCACAGTCACAGTCAAAGGTGCGAACTTATAAATTATCACACACCCCACCCCGTTTGCAGCAAACTGTTATACTGTCCTCGGTTAACTTCAGAAATCGTGCGTGTCATGATTACAAATAGCACCCGCTTTGTTTTAAGAAACTATTTTTTATTCAGAAACATATGAATTTGATGTAATAGCTGCAGCCATGCAGTAAAATTTTATTTATTAATAGAATGCCCCCATTAATTTTGAATTTCTATTCCATTTCAATTAGTCAATTTCTCACGATGAGAAGTATCCAATATTAAAACCCATTAAATAAGTTTCATGCCAAGTATGATCCACATCCGTTCGGTGGCTTGGTGACATGTGGTCAGACACACAGACTGACAATAATAAAAGAAAAAATTGACCCCTACATTGATATCGGTTCATACTTAACCATATTTTTCCAAATACTTTATGTACAAATTCGGTATAACATGAACGTAACGATCGTCCGTCCGTGGGTCCGCCGGCGCGCGCAGCCGCATGCGGTGTACGCGAAGGACGTGCTGGACATCGAGCAGTTCTCGACGGTGAAGGGCGTGAACCTGGACGCGGCCGACGACACCTTCTACGGCAAGTTCAACACGGGCTCCGTCTCGATACCCTGGCAGGTGGAGATGATCGAGACCGGCTGCTACCAGGAGCTCAACGTTTTCGCCAGAGGTACCGCACCACGCTCCACCGTCTGTTGACGTACTGCCGGACTGAGATTCGCGCGTGGGCATTTCGGGCGGGTTCATCACTTGTGTCACCTCGTCGGACACCTCGCCAGTGTTGCCTTTAGACGTCCGGCGCCCAGTCGGCGGCGGGTGGCCCGTGCCCTTGTTTTGTATTGTAAATAAATATAAGTTGGCTGATTTTTGTGTTGTAGTGATTAGTGACTGATGCGTTGCAAACGAAAAAATGACGATTTGAACCCGCTCGAACACACTAGCGATGCAACGAATGCTAAAATACAGTTTTTTTAGAAAGAGGGTAGTCGTTAATCACGTAGGTAAGAGTCTCTAACGATGCGTTCGAGTGCCGTCGGGATCGAGACGGGTGGCACAGAACTCGTCGACCACCAACAGAAGGATCTCGTTGCTATCGACTGTTCCGTTATCCAGCAGAGTGCACCATCAAGGAAGTCGGGCTCGCATTCGCGGATAGATAAAGCCCCCTAAACCTAAAAACCAATCTGTAGGCCTTCTCAGCGGTATGGAATTCAGTAACTGAGTAACGGTACAGATCAATCCACCGGCGGGTCCCGCGCAGTCGTCGCGTCGCCGGCTCCGGGCGGTGACGGTGTGTCGTTATAAAAATAAGTAACAAAATAAGCGGCGCGCCCGCGGGCGGGGCCGCGCCGCCGCATATGGACGCATCGCATTGGAGGACGAAGGCGGATTTGACGCCGGTGATCGCGTCGTCGGCGTTGTGTGTGATGCGCTCTGACACGTACCGTTTGTTGGAACTCCACCAGAGGACGGCAAGGAGGCGCGCACGCCGGACCTGCAGCTGGCGCCGCCCGCCGCGCCGCCCGACGAGGACGCGGGGTGCTTCGTGTTCGCGCGGCGGGTCAGTCTGCTTATATTGATTTGTATCGATCGCTTGTGACCCGTTTTTGGTTAGCTTTGGATATTTCCCATGGCGAAAGTTCTAATTATGATCTATAAGTTACAGATATGTGAAAAATCATGTAAAGTGGTTTCTATGTTCTACACGTCCAGGCAGACAGATATACAAAATTCCGTAAAACGATTTGTTTAGGCCTCTTTATCGATAACAAAGCATACCTACATGAAAAATTCCAAAAAATATTCGACGTAGAGATTACACCGCGTTTTGGTTTTTGTAATTAGTACTGGTGATTTCATAAAATGGCACCTCAATTTTTTTAAGTCATGGTAAAAATATTTTTCCTCATCCAATAAAAAGTATTAAAATATTTAAGTAGAATATTTAAGATATAATTTATTTATGTGTCGATTTAATATAATTTCCAGGTATTGTGCCCTCAAAAGAAGGTGCCGGCGCGTCTGCGGCCGGTCTCTGTCCCGGAGCACCTGCTGCAACCCTCCTCGCCGCCGCCGGCCTCCAGCTGACCACCCTCGCCCGGCCACCCGCACCGCCCTCGACAGCACCGCCGGTCTCCGGCGACCGCCCTCAACGGTGCCTTCCGTCGTCCGCGGCGACCACCAACGTCGAGCGACTGACCGCTCGCGACGCTTACGTGTCGATGCGGTGCGGTGCCGAGCGCCGGGACGTCCACGTGCACCTTCGAACCACCCGCGCCGCCGTCTTCACGACGGGTGTAATCGTCGATCTAAACCATCCACTCGAACAAACAAAAAATTTAAGCTACCCTCGAAAGTCTCCCCGAAACTACTCGAGGGATCCGGGATCGCGTCTCACCTCTTGCGATAGTCGCCGCATCGACTTTCTCCGCTGGCGGCAGATATGTGAGCGAGTTGCTCACTGCCGTGTGTCCATCGGCACCTACCCTTATGAAGGGTCGCTTCCTTTTTAGCTTTCTAAGTTCCTTAGTAATAGGCGTCCGTTCCCCGGTAACATGAATTATGATACGGGAGAATACCGATTCCGTCATCCTTGGAGCTCCAAATTAAGATTACATCCCGTATTTGTAATTAAGTATTAATAAGGAAGAGATGTCCTCTCGTACCACGGTTCACGGCACTCGTACACGGATACCTGTCGCCGAGGAACGGGACGTGACATTTGAAAATGGCTTTGGTCGTTGTGATTTCGACATGAAGAGTGTTCCGATGAATCAAACGAAACACATGTCTCGATCGTGTGTCTGAATGTCGTCTGAGACGCAGCAAGTGACAATTGTGCGATTATTAACCAGTCCTTAGTGGAGTTTATCGCATCGTCGCACCCTTCACCGTATCTCGTGATTCTAAATACTGAAATAGTTGGACTCCGGTACACGGTGAAAGCACTCGATGTAGTGTCTCGAATGGAAGATCATTTCGATAGTTTATCTAATTTGATTTTAACAAATTTCGTTACTTTCACACCGTAGGTAGGAGCGTTGGAATGTGTGAACGATTTTAAAATCGGAGATGTTCGACGCGCGTCGGGCCCGGTTAGCGATCGAGGCGCGCGGCGTCGCCCGAATTCGTGTCCGGTGTCCGACGCCACCGGTCGCCCGTCCTCGGTATTGCATAAATTTAAATAAAAGAATCATTCAAATCGGTTCGAAAACGACCTGCATACGGTCGAAGCGAGTTTACGCGCTCGTTTCGACGAGAAGAGTTCGAGATGCGAGACACGAGCGAGCCGGGTCAACGAAGGCTTTCGAAAGAGATTTCGAACGATGAGTATGCAATCCAAACGATCCTTTCAATCGCTCCATTCGAAAACGTAAATAGCGCGGTGGTCGGTCGTCGTCGCGCCGTTCGATCGATATGACCGTCGGCGTCCGACACCGTACACGTGCGTGCCGCGTGCTACACCTCACGGTCAAGTAAATAACTGGATCAGAAATAAAACGACGCGAATTGAATGACGTGTGTGATCGTGTTCTGAACGACATTTGAATTCGAGATGTCAGTACGGAGGGCGGTGTGGAGCGGGCCGGTCGCCACCCTCGCGACGATATCGCGGTGGGTGCGTGAGTGCGCGGCGGACGCGCGGGTGCGTCGGACTATATCGCATGTCGTCGAACACGCTCCATACGTACGTACGTGAGAAAAGTTATCGGTCTGGACGAGCGGAGGACTCGGTCACGCGACATCGGTGTCGAATGGGAAAGAACGAAAGGCACGAACGAGACGATTTTAATAATTTACGGCAGCGACGATCGTCGAGTCACAGACCGTTCTTAGAAAATCCGACGCAGCCGGTGCGCCGTCCCGGACCGCTCGAACGACTCGCTGCTGCTGATAATCTCAATAGTTGGATTTAAATCGTTTTTGCAATATCAAACGTGAGACTGCTTTTTTATTTTTTGCAAAATAGCAACTCTGGGACGTTTCATTTCTGCGCCGGGCGACCGCGGACTGCGACGCCGACGCGCAAATAAAAAAAATTACATCAACGAATAGTCTTGTTTGTCGAAGTCAAAATTATCAAATAGAAGTTATATGTCAGAGAGGTTACGAGTGAGTCACTGTATATTTCGCTGTGTGCTTCTATTTTTTTATATCGGTATATATAAATATTAAATCATATTCAATATATTTATAAAATATTTTGTTTTTGACATTTAAACATCTTACGTGAGTAGGTTCCCACATTCGGACGCGAGCGACGATCGGAAACCGTCCTGAAATGAAAAGTTATCTCCGATAATGATGTGTTGGACGCCGGACACGCCCGCAGCCGCCGCCGGGGAAAGAACCAAACGCACCTAAATATCGAGTGACTCGATCAAATGCAATTTTATATTATTTATTGTGATCGATTGAAAAATTGAATTTTTGATTGAATATTTTATACCACAATTGAATTTTTGACTTTGAATATTTTATATCACCTTTGTTTATATCGCGACTGACGAATTCCTAATATACGTATTAATTTTATACGAAACAAAGCTCAAATGTAAAGATAGCATCGAACAAAATACTGCATTTGTTAAAGTAATGTAAAGTTATATATTTCAACCCTCGACCGACGTTCTGATGTTAAGTTGAAACGCAATGTTACTTTATATAATTTTGGTATACGATACCCAAAACGAATACTTCCGTTGCAGTTCGGGGATTAGGTATCGACCGCGGTTTAGGTATCGAAGTGCCCGTTGGTCGCACACGACGGCGACGCGAACAGATTCAGCCTCGGATTACACTAGTTAGGAAGAAAAAAGTTTTCGTTCCGTTTCATTTCGAAGTTGTCATATATAGAAGCGCGAAATGATTGAAAATTCAACATTTGATTCATATTTAAAGTTAAATTTACTACTTTTTAATTTAGCCGGATATGAACCACAGTTAAACACGAGACTCCTCGACATTCACTATGGAACGATCACGAAAAGTAGGCCGATATAGATTTCTCTTTCTTTTCGATTCGATGTGAAACAATGATACGGATAACTCGACTATCATTTTCTCGCGTTCCACAACTGAATATGAATTTGGAGCCGGTGGACACTTCGATGTACGCTAGCCTAGTGACGAAGCACAGGGCGTCGTCGGGGGTCGCGGCGGGTCGGGAAGAGGGGTCGATGTTGGTTGTTGTGTATTATAGATATTATTTATTGTGTATTTTTGTCTGTAAGTTTAAAGTGTTTATTTTTTATGTGGCATGTGACGTGCGAAACAAAGAGTTTGTGTGGACGTTTGAATGTTCTAGACGCTAACGTGTTCACCGTTAACGAATACTTGTCTCGGGAAGTTAAATAAGTTTCGAGACCTGCGGTCGTTAAATAAATAATAATGAATATTGCGAGCCCTCTAAATTTGAATGTAACGGTGGAGCGATAATTTAGATTCGGAACCGCCGGAGAGTCATTTGACTTTCTTTCCTAACACACCGCCCATATTTCGTTGTGGCTCTAAAATTATTCGTAACCTGGTGTGGTCTCGAACAGAGTCGAAATAAATCCTCTTTCTGGTTCTATTTAAAAACACGCGGTTTTTAACCACAGATACATTTGTAACTGACGCTCGTCTAAAATGGCCTTGAGATATTTAGAATTGTGACCTTTTTTATATAAGTAGGTGCCGCGCCGAGCCGCGGCGGTCGCGTGAAACATTTGGGAAGAGGCCAGTCGTTTTGGGGAAATGTTTGGTCAGTTTGATGAATGTTCGAAATTAAATCGAATGTGAATCGACTATTTGATCTACCGAATAAAAAAAATTGCTGAGAAGTGCCGGCAATAAGCTCAAACGTATCTCTTTTTCTTTTGCACGCAAGGTATCAACAGTAAATCGACACGGTATATGAATTTGAATTCTTACGTATAGTCCCTTATGCTCTTTAACGGGAATCTTCATTTACCTTCGAATGGCGTAGTTAAATTTTAACGTTGTAGTCAGATTTTATACAGAATGTAACGGTTTCCTGTAAAAACAAAACTCCGAACCACGATTACATGTGAACAGTTAAACGAGTTCTTTTTGATGAGTTTCTTCACAGACTCTCCTCATTCCATATGCGGCCGCACTGTTTCTGACAACCGTACATCTATACAAATGTATAAATCTCTAATTACTCGTTCACTGGTCCGTTTGTGTGCGACAACGCGTCGGTCGCTCACCCGATGTTGCGATGGTCGTCCGCCGTCCGCCGGTAGCGTGCTCGATTCCCGCCTGTCGGTATACCGCGTAAGGACGGGTGGTCCTTTCTGTGTGTTCATTTTACTCGGTTGTGGTCGTAATAAAGTGACAGACCGTTTCTTTTAAGTAGATGCGGGATAAAAATAATGTTATAAATTTTTATTAAGATAAAAGTTGAAACCGTGCATACTACGAGTAGTAACATTTTTCTATTTTCATTTTTCTTATCTACGGTGGCCGCTAGGGTCGGTGCGGTCGAAAAACATGTTCGGTCGCGAGCGAACTGTACATCGTGAGGAACGTAACGTAGACGGAGCTTCCAAGTGCCGCCGTTAAGCGCAGGACGACGTAAAACTTGGGTAGCGCGATCCGGACCCGCGGGCGGCGCCGTCTGCCGGAGCACGGCAGAAGCTCGCGACTGAATTGATCGACGAAGTTTATATTAGCGAAGCGAAGAAAGCCCCCTCGTCCACTTGTTCGCCGATAAAAAATAATCGGGTTTATTATATTAACTCTAAATTAACTAATTTAGAATGAGATTTTTGACTCTTTTATTTAAAAACTATAATAGTTTTATATTTTTAGGGGTAGAAATGTTTAGACGGTGTAGTGGAGTTTTAATTGAATTATAGTGTTTATCAAATTCGTGTGGAGCAGCAGTATCAAATTCGAGCCGCCGGGGCGGGAGTCGTCGTGAGCTGTGGGCTACCGGTTGTGGATGTCCTTGTCGATCGGCACGTTGGTTAACGCGGTCGGAAGGAGCCGCTCCAGCCGCTGGGACCGCTTCGTATTACACATATTAGACAAATTTTTTGCTTCTTTAATATATGATTTTTTTTTAAGTTCTGTGGGTAATATGTTTTATTTCAACTGATATTCCTATCCGGGAAGCCAGTTCTGTCGAAGTGAATTGTAAAAATGTAAGTAGTCAAAAAAATTATAATCTTATTTTATTATTATCTTATATTATAAAAAATATCATACAATCAAATTTTTGATGAGTTACGCAGAAAAGATTTTAAGTATAGATTTTTTTTCCATTTATAGTGATTTTATAATATAAATTGATATTATCAAAGCTACCACGGATTATTATTTGACACGATGTTCCAGTGTCGCACCGCGGTGCGGGCACCACGCCGCGCGAGCCGGTGGCCGGCGGCTGCGCCTGCGCCGGTATCGCGGTGACACTTTAACATTCATTATGATATAAACATGGTGCTGTTTTATACTCATATTTTTGTCCCTTTGACAAAAAAAAACACGTGCTGTATTATTTGTATCTTAAAATCGTTTGTACACTCACATTCTGTGTGTACCGCTAACGTGTCGTAAGTGAAAAACGGTCATAAATGAAATGTTCAATTCGTATGATGTGTGATATTTTTTGAGGAACAAAATGTTTGTATTACTTTTCCAGTACTTTTAAATTAACGGATAATTCCAAAAGGAATTCATGCGATTGTATTTGTAAAATGTTGTACACTTATGTTGTAAATTTTTACATTAATGCCACTGTCCACAGACTACGATTACATATATTTTCTGTCGTATGAAATAAAAAAAAAATATTTTGAGAAAATTTTAGCCATCGTAACTATTTTATTATTATTTATGTCTATTTTATTTCTGCTTGTTTTGTTTAGGAATTATTTAAAACCTGTATTTTTGCTTTTATTGTGTACTATCGAAATATGGAAATACGCCAAATGATTTGAACTTTATTTTGCTGTAGTTAAGGACGAAATGCGTTTGAATTATTATTTTTTACTCTATTGCTATTCAATATGATATTATTCACACCACCAGCTCCGGTGGCGGTGGCCGTTCGAAGGCTTTACCAAAGTCTGTTTATATATGTTTGATATATTTCTCAGGAACACGGTAGTTTGCATGACAATTTAAAATACGCAATAGATATTTATGACATTTTATGAAGTGTGTGCACAACTGTACTTTATGTAAACTAAAATATGATTGCCCGAATAATTTGAACAATTTGTAGTTTGGGTGATCGCCGTGTGGCGTGGTGCGTTGCCAGTAAATTGTTGAATATCTTCCCTATCGTACTAGATGTAAGTATGGATAATGCATTTCGATGTGTAACTTTTATTATATTTTTCGATTTCCATCGGCCGTTGGCGATATCGGTGTTGCAATGTTCTTAGTGTAAGAATACAGTGTTAAAAATATTTTGAGGGTCGCTTTGTTTACAGAGATCTTTGCCTTTCCAATTTAATATATTGTAATATTTTCTGTGATAATACTCTGCAGTGTGGTTGCCGTACTTGTGAGAACAACATTTACAGGGTTTTGGAAGTATAACCGAGGACACAGTCGTAAGTGTTATGCTTTAATTGCGGACCGCAAGTCTGCACGAGTGGATACTTCGAGTGTCTCACAGAAAATGACCGTTTCATCTGCATAGTGATTCTGCTTGTCGAGTGAAAGTTTTGGGATCGATTCACAGCCGAGCTTACCAGCCGTACCAGCGACGGAGAATCTAGGGTGGAGATGTGTGTCTGTGTGTGAAATCGTTTGCTGTCGTTGCGTATGACCTGTTTTAAATTTAATTTTAGTTTCATTTAATATTCATTCATAATTATATTATTGATATTTTTTCTTTTCAAATGGGCAATCATTGGAACTTACAATTTCTGTACACAAAGTGACCTTTTCTCGCACAAGTAATGTATAGCTAAAAGCTGTCGGTCTGTCTTGTCTCGCTCGTCGTCCGAGCGAATTGTAAATCCGTTCTGGTTCGGCACTGTGATTCTCGAATCTCATAGATCGAAATCCCACTGTGAGACCGTTACACATTAAACAGTTTATGCATAATAAGTGATTTATTATTTGCACAAACGCGGAACGAGCAATACTTTTGATTCAAGATTCGAGAATTACCATGCATATCGCCATAGAGATAAGTTTTTTGTAAATTTGTAACGATATATATAATATATAAAATAAATACTTATAATGTTTTACCGAGGGAGCTGGCGAGAGAGAGAGAGAGAGACGGCGATAGCGTTCCTATTCATGTGAACGTCGTCATGATGGATAGAAGTTATTAGAAAATGGCTTCATAGATTCAAGTGTGTTCGCGTATGCATTTACGTATATCATTTTAATCCGGTTACCATTGTTGCGTGTGTCGTGTTACGCGGTTTTCATGCGTCGCTCTGATGGTACACGCGATACGGCACGTTTCGTTTCGTATCAGATGTTTACCGACCATCAAACGACATATCGACGAGACACCTTGATGTGGAGCAGGGGAGCGAGCGACACACGCGTGGATACACGGCTTTGAAAGCCCATTTTTTAATTTTATCCATCATTACTTAACGTCACCCTCCAACGGATAACGTGTGAGTCTAGGAGCTCGTTGTGTATCATAGATAGGTCGGAAGCTAGTTGGACAAAATAATGTACTCGTCACCGAATTTTGTATGGCTTTATTGAATTATTATTATTGTATCGTGCAACGCGTTTAGGTAATGTACGTGTACCTTTGGTGTTTGTATTCCGAACTTTATTGTGTGGAAATAGAGTCGTTATTCGTTTGAAAGGGTCCCATTGTCGGTGAAGTGTCGGTGTAGTTTTTATACAAAACCGTTTCAGGAGATTCGATGGAAGCGATTTTTGGTGGTGAGCTCAAATTAGTCGCAACATGTCGGTGCGCGTCGCACGATACGTTATGTTTACCTACGACATACTCATCGCTGCATTTTCGACTGAATGTATTGAGACGTTGAGTTGTATCTATATTGTGCGGTGAGCAGGCTGGGCGTTGTACGTACACCCGTTCACCGATGCCGAACTGTTTACGACCATTTGTCGAAACGTTAAAGTACATTTTGCATCGTACGCGGGTCTAAGGTAGTGTTAGCAGGATGTGAACCTAGCTTTCTTGATACTGTTAGTCGTTTTTGCAGTATTTTGATGCAAATATTATTATTTAATATGCGTATTCGTAAATAAATTGATTCCGATATAGAAAGTTTCTTGTTTTATTTTTAACATGAAATGGGCGCACTGCGGGAGGATCGGTTCGTCTCGGCCGAAGCATGTATTTATGTGACATAAACATACATCATATCCTAGCGGCCCGGACTGCAGCGGTCGCCGCTGTTTGATTTTCTCTTGATGTTCGACGGTTTGTAACCGTGAACAATGCCCTATAATTCATATAATATTTGTTATCTGCTGGGATCTATTTATGTGTAGCGATGGACGACGCCGAGCCGTCGAGGCAGTCGGATCACTTGTGGTAATAAATAATTTGATAATGCGACGCGTCCTACGCATACCTCCACAACTGCCGCTTGAAGAGTTATACGATTATTTCATTTTCGTGATTACGACCTCGATTTTATATAATAGACTTCAAAAAAATATTAACTTTACAGTGAAGTAATATTTTCACAATAGTAAAAATTTACATCTCAAAAGAGTGAACGCCGCATATCTATCTGTTAGGTAAATGTGTATATATATATATAGGGACATAGCAGTGCGGGCGGCAGGGGATCTGCCATTTAATCAGCTTCACTGCGGCGATCGTAGTGAGCGATAGTTTGTTCTAAGGAAACCAAAAAACAGGATTGTATTTGTATATTATATTAAAATTTATAATAATATTAATAAATTTAGTTACTATCATAATAACAATATAATTAGTTCTTGATAAATTCTTGTAATTCCATTTAGTAATCTATTTACATAGATCACAAGTAAATATGCCAATCTCGTAACTGGCACAGGCTTCGTGCCACCAAGACTTACAAATTGTACACTCAATCCACACTTCCGCCGTATCTCCGTACTTTTCTCAACATATTAGACAATAGTACTCTTGCTTTGAAGATTTATTCATATTTTCTATAGTTTTATCTTTTCTAATATTTTCTTTTCTTTTAGTTTCCATGTTCATCTTTAGTTTTTTAGTTTTCTGAGATTTTTTGTCTATTGCCTTTTGTTTCTCTTCTAACATATTGTTACGAAGCTTCTCGAAGTCGGCAGGCTTACGAAGTTTCTAGAAGGGTGGCCGACCGTTACAGTGAAAAAAGAGAAGCCCAGGTAGTAATAAAAACTACCTGGGTGACTTCAGGCCAACCTGACCCGTATGCCGTAGGCAAAAGGGGCGAGATTGGCGTACATGAGGGCCGAAATGAGGGTGTTTACCTGACCCGCTATTGTTATGTCGATTTCCGGGAATTATTGTTGTTTTCGTTTATTTCAACGAAGGGCGTGGAAAAATCTGAAAGCCCGGAAATCGGTATAAATAGCGGGCAGAGTCGCCCACAGGGCATTCGGTTTTCGAATACGAAGCGAAGAGTTCTCTCCCTACGAAGCGAATACCTGCGACCTACGAGTGTAACTGTGATTGTGAAGTGTGTGTGAAGTAAAATAGTCTCTGCGGAACTATTGTGACATTTTTACGAGCCTACGGATCCTGACACGTAACAATATTTTTAAATGGCCTATTAGTGATTATTTCAGACTTGCTAGTATTTTTGCGTCGTGTCTTAATGTGTGTTGCCTTTGGTAATGGGCTTATATTGATTAAAGGAATGTGAGACTCGTAATTACTCGAAATGTTATGGAGAATAGAAGGCGAAACAATTTGTTGTTCCTCATTAGCTTTGTCTATTTCAGTTGCAGTCTCGATGTCATGTTGTCCAGATAGTGATGAACTTTGTTCATGAACTTCAGCTGCAGTCAAAATGATGTGCTTTTCATGCAGTGGTGAACTTGGTTGATGATGCACTTCAGCATCAATCAAAATGTTATGTTTCTCAATTGTTTGTGTTTCTTCTAAATCTGCAGACGCAAATGCAATTGATTAATGTGCAACAGATACAGCTTGGTGACTTTGCTTTCCTTGACTTTCTACTGCAACTACAGAACTTGATGTAGGTGGATTTTGACCTACAGCGTTAGCAGATGGACAAAACCTATCCGTAACTGAGGATGGTGCGAAGTCTGCTTCTGTAAACAGGTTGTTGTCGAAGTGATTCCTGTGACCCTGAATGCTGGAGCTGCGTTACCTACAGTAGCAACTTTTTTAAAGGCTCTGTAGAAAGTCGAAGTCACTTGGTACTGATTAATAGATCTACCAGGATGATGTGCCATCCATTTATCCATTTATTTGCGAGGCATTTTCAATCTAGAAATTAAAAAAAATACTTAATACATTTTATACTTCGATGGGGTAAGTGAACAGGATTTTCTACCCAGGTTTACAACTAACTCTTTATATCCGAAAGTTTGGTGCAACGAGAGTGAAATCCACCGTATTGTAGATGTATTTTTTATTGTTTTAACAATAATATTAATTTTATGTCTATTCTTCAGTAACATTATTTTACAGAATCCACAGTTCTTCTTATTTAATTTATTATATTCTAAATGTTGCCAGTTATACACAGACAATAAATCAAACTCGGAATATCCTCCACAGCCCAAAAAACTATTAACATTTAATATTTTATGAATTTTTAACATTATTTAGTTTCAACTTATATAATACTAGTTAACAAAATCAAAATTTTAATATCCTTATTTTAAAGCCATATTATATTTATAAACATACGATATTTATATAAACGACACGAAAAAATATTTGACACAAGTCATTTGGAGTTGCTCAACACCAGTAATCCTGCGAACAGATAAAGTATGTTAACTTGGTCACAAAGTATACTTACTTGGCATTTTTATAACTCTGCCGAAGCGAGTTGTTCTTTCTGGTGATGCTTGCTAAATTGAAATTTTTCGTCTTCATCTAATTCCCTATCTGACAGCTCAGCATTTTTAATCTTTTCAGTGTAATATCCATTGTAGGTTGGTATAAGGTTATTAGAAAATTCATGAATAGTTTGTTGACTATTGCTTTGTTTATTTACATCCTTCAATGATACTTCTAGGGGATACAGTCTCTGGAATGGTCTAATTTTAAAACCCATTGAAGTTTTAACCTTTGCTGTCCTGTGGTGACCATCTTTACTAGCATATATTTCTGTGATAATCCCTAAAGGCCATTTAACCCTTTTTCTTCTGTTTCGATCAGTACCACATCTCCAACATTTATAAGTTTTATTTTCCTTTCCTCTTTGAACTAGAGCTGTTAAATATTCATTCTTAAATCTTTGTTTGAAATCTTCTCTTAATTTCAACAGGTACTTGAGTCTCAAGTTCAAAGTTCTCATCTTCGCATCTGCTGTATCAAGGTCAGTTACATCTGTATGAGGAATACAGTGTACAAAACATGCTGGGTTTAAGGGTTCTAGGTAAGTATTTTTATCATCTTGCACATATGTGAGTGGCCGCTGATTCATTACAGCTTCGCATTCGCATATGATGGTCTCTAGTTCTTCATAGTCGATACGTGATTGCCCCAGAATTCTTTTCAACAACTCTTTCATGATTCGAATCCGACGTTCAAAGAATCCACCCCACCAAGCTGCCGTAGAAGCATTCATTTTCCATTTGATATTATCAATAGTTGAACATTTCTGTACCTCCTGCCAATCTATTTCTGCAAGTCGATTCTTAGTGCCATGGAAGTTGCTGCCATTATCACATATTATCTGCCGTATTCTTCCTCTGCGAGCAATAAATCTTCTTAAAGTACGCATAAAGGCCTCTGTTGATAGTGACTGATTCCAAATGTACACGATAAACGGCACATGTAAATAATACTATCCAACATTTTTCACCATTGCGGAGAAATAGGGGTCCTGCAAGATCTACACCGCTTACTTGAAATGGAGCTGTGCATGTGGTCCTTTCAATTGGCAAGAGCAGTAGGTACTTGTATTGGTTTTGATCTAAATCTAGCACATATTGTGCCTGTTGCTATTATTGATTTTGCAAGTTGTCTTATTGGTATTCCAATAATCCAAAACCTCCCTCTTAAATCTGCTGTCAACTGATTTGCACCTGCATGTTGTAATTCTCTATGTCTCTGTTCTACCAATCTTCTTACAATAAAATTTTTTGCTGGAAGTAATAGTGGAGACTTTGTAATTTCTGGGAAATCAAACTCGGAATAGTAAGTATACGCATTTCAATTACTGCGGACACATACCTGTGTATACTTTCCCCATCGCGTCAAAGTAAATAAAAATAATATAAAATACAAGTATGACTCACGTCAGATAAAATACGTATATTCACACACAATATTAATTAGTTTCTCCAGTTCCCAGTCACTTTGTTTACTTAGTCAGACTAATCGTAATGTCATTACCAAGCAAATGAATTTCAAGAAAATAAATAATAAAACGGTGCAAAAACAATATTGTCGCCTATGTATCCATAGCTTTACGCGGCAAACCTGAGATGCAGTATTCTTGCTCGGCAGTCAAATGCCAACTAAATTTAACAGGTTACGACAAGTTGTCAACATCGCTATTCGCACAATGCTCACTGCGTATACTTATACACTGCGTACGGTTACCCCACATGACTATTCAAATTTCAAAATCCAACGCAAAAGGTTCTACAATTACAGTGTTTTGCTTCGGAAACTTTGAAAGTACTTCGTATTTGAAAAGTTTTGCTTCGGACATGTTATATCTATATGGCACATGACTGTGTATGCGTTGGAGCGAACATTTGAAAAATTACAATAACTCCCACCAAGGGCAATATTCGGATTCATAAAAAAATATTCTTTGGTACCTACCACTTCCAGGGTTTTTCTTTGGAAGTAGTAATTGTGGTGAACCTTCTGAGTAGCTTCATGTAGTAAGTACTTTTAAATTTTCAAAATCTCCTATGCCTCACTTTACTGAAGAAGAAATATCCTATTGGGTTAGTAATGATGTATTCAGATATAGTCAATTAGAGGATCTGGAAAATATATTATCAAAAAAATCACGATCAAGACACCATATTTATTAATATAAATATTAAAAAATAAAGTTTAATTAAAATAAAATAATAATTTTAATAAAATAAGCGTATATAATAAGGTCTTTGTGGATGAGTACAAAAATACTAACAGCATTTCCTCGTTGTATAGCAATGTATATACGCTGAGAAGGAAAGCTTCCCGCTCTAGGGTCGCATGTTTTATGTTTATTTATTATTCAGTTGATTCAAAGTGCATTCACGTTGACGTTCACGATGTTAGGGAGTACGGGTATGCAGTTCGGCACACACTGGCTTGTGTGTTGAGTCGACACGTGTCTCGAGGTGTTTCCAACGTGTCGTAACTCGCGGTGCAGGCCACACAGAATATACCTTCTACGTTAAATATCCAGAACAATAAATTGGTTCACAATTCAGTTGGGCCAATCATCGTAAATACAACAAATATATGTTCATCAACAATCGTTAATTATTATATAATCAGATATAAATAACATCAGTCATAATTTATAACAAAACTAGCTATACACGAGAATCGCACCATCAGTATTTAAGGCAACAGTCTATCTAAATGATAAAACACATGTGTACGCCATGGAATTGTCAGTATCATAAAATAATAACAATGTAATAAAACGCTTAAGTTGTTTGAGTTGCTCAGTTTGTAGATTTGATTTCATTCAATCATGAACGTTTCTTCTTTCTGTAAACGTTAGCTTGTATCATGAAATAAAACTATTTATCTGCTTTACATAATAAAATAATGTAAAGTGCTTATATAAGCGTTTGTACCAGGGTAGTGGAATCAATTAAATCAAAATAAAATTTTGATTACGACACTCGCCGGACGTTGTCGCTTGCACCACACGCACATTTGGACTCGGCTAGTACGTCTCCTGCATATCACCATAGCACAGTACTAACTTAACAAATTCAGTTTCCTTATTATTAGAAATTTGGATAAAAATTCTTGGACTACGACACGTGTAATTTACATAAAAAAATATTATATTGAACTTTTATTTGTTCAACTTTACCGTTGCCATGATGCGCTGTGCTTTCAGCATCTGTAACAACGGATTACGGAACTACTCTTTTAATATAATCGCGTTACATTTGATAATGTAGAATTACCATACAGTAGTTTAAGAAATGAGTGATATTTTATGTTACAGTCAATTCCACGATCGGACTACGTCATATGCATTAGTCCACGAAACGCGCCTCTATGTCCAAGGTAAACAATATAAATATGTCAATGGTGGGGATATAAGGAACCAACACAACAGTTAAGTAATAAATAATAAATGTTTAAAATTATATTGAATATCGGTCAGATCAACGTACACTTTATACAAAGAGGATAAAACGAGTTTCAACTGACCAATGATTTACAATGTGTCCAATTAATAAAAATTCTGTTTCGTACCGTAATAAAAACAAGATAATATTCACACCTTGGAGCACAGAACAAAAACCGTAATGGCGGTGAAGTGTCAATGTCAAATACCATTTCACGATGGCAAATCAAAATTAAAAGCGCGCCAAAATGACAAATATTGTAAAAATATTTTGAACTATATTTAGGTACGTAGTAATATTTGTTTCTGAACATTTTTGTTACGAGTGAGATAGTTTCGGGTTTTATCATAAATTAATATTTATACACGTAAACTGACGGATTTTTATGTTTTTATGATGAGACTTAATAGTGTTCGATATTTTGATGATGGTGGGACGTTTTCATGAATTGAACACATGCTTGTTTCATATTATTTATATAGAAAAAAAGTACAATACATTTATCTACACGTTCTTATGGATATGGGTAAGTGGATAGGCACCCGTTTCAAATAAAACTTTATACAGTATTTACATTCTAAAATTTTCTTGAACACTCCGTGAAACAATCCTTTGTCATAACTACGATATATCGCTCAAAGTCAATAGATAAAAACCCATTTATTGAAATGACAGTTCAATAAACTATTGATATATACATAGAGCTGATTATTTTATAATTTAATGGCAGTAGAAAAATGTAGATTCAATATAAATTGTAATTTCAACACATCAAACTAAAATTATTACAATTACGTAAAAGAATACGATTTGAAATTCTAATTATTACTATGGAAAAGCTATATATGTAGGCCAAAAAGTGTGATTCTTGATAAATGGTTGAAGTACTGCTTACTGAATAATATTATCTTTTTTTAAAGTCAACCATATTTGGTTTCTGGTTAACATAGGATAAGTAAGCATAGGATACATATGTGATACTATAGACCCATTGGCAGCAGTGACTAACTGCCAACAGGTATGCTGTGTGTTGGTCAGTTCATATCTTAAAACAGTACAGCTCATAGAGAGATCATATCTGTATTTTGTATTGCACAGAATGCAGTATTAATAATATAAGAAAAATATACAATTGATACTCTTCAGACCTTTGAGATTGTGACCTCATCATCATCATGAGAACCCAGTACTGTTTTCATTGGTGTCCTGTTAAACTTGGTTCTCCTTTCACAATGTGAGAGGTCAACATCCAAAGTCCACAGGCTAGCCCTGAGCGGATTGACAGACATCACATACTTTTATAGAGACAATTTTTAAGCATGTAAATTTCTTCACTGATGCAATTGATAATGGATTGTTATTATGCACATAACTTTGAATAATTAAAGTTGGGTAGGACTTGAACCTGGTGCAGAAGACCAACGATCAAACCACTACAGCATAGCATTATTCTATAGATTTAGATTAAACCTATTGACTTCCAAATCAATACATAAAACATTACACACTGGCTTTTTTCATTTGAATATTTTTCTTGTCCATATAAATCCGTTGAAACAGAACAAACTTTCCACTTTGTATATTCTTTGTTTCATGTATAGCTCCCTTTATTCTCCACGAGGGTTGCTTGCAGTGCTTCCACAACCTACACTCCATAGGTATCTGTAACTTATCTAGAAGCTTCTTAGACAACTCTGGGACCATAGGTTGAAGAATAATGGCACATATCCTCAACGTCTCCAAAGTGATATGAAGAACAACATCCAGTTCCTTCTGCTTATCGAGATGTTTCTTCAGCTCCCAGGGCTTGAGAGTCTCGAAGAATAGGTTGGCTAAATGCAACACGTGTACTACTGAATCGGCTACCTTGTAGAACTGGTAATTACTGTAGTGAATGTGGCAGTTTTCTGCAAACAGATAAAAAATATTTTCAACAATACAAACATAATGAAATCAGTATTAATATAGTTTGCAACAATCCCATAGCACAATGCATGATGACAAAAATACCTTTAGAAATGCGTAACACCTGTCTCGCACAACAGAAACATATAAATATAATAAATAAAAGCGTATACCAAGTTACAGTCATCAAAGCCGGATAGCTGTCAAGGTTGTGTAGTAGTATAATATTCTTCATACTTTCCATCGTCAGCCGGTTAAACAAAGAAAGAACCCGCACGAAAAAAAAAATTCGTTCATTCAGTCGGTCATACATTAAAGACACATAATTATATATTTTATACATGCATATGTTTCTTTTAATATTCGAGAAACGCAGATTTATCACCGGACAGTACGTGGTCACTCTCACTCACAAACATCTGCACCTGAAACTACATCTACTTGCTCACGTACCGGGCAACCTCTCGACGGCATCCACCAGCCTCGCGGCCACGTCGAGCTGCAAGCACTCGGCCAGTTCGTGTTGATGCAACGCGGGGAATTCCCCGCGGCCGTTCAGTGCCGCGCCCCCGCAGCGGCTCGCTAGGTTGCCCAGTGTGTCCGCCAGCTCCGAGTTGGCCACGTTGATCAACTTGGTTAGGCTGAAATCTGTAAAGACAGTGATGTCGAAATGTTTTGCAAAATGTTTATTTTATTCTCATATCCGCACTAAGAATTTATACGTACACTAATACTAATATTATAAATGCGAAAGTAACTCTGTCCGTCTATCTATCTATTACATTATGACGGCTAAATCATTGCATTGAGTGTGATGCAATTCAATATAGAGACAGTTTGAGCGCTGAGGAAGGACAAAGGAGTCTTTTTTTTTTTAGAAATTTTCTTTCGACAGAAAAGAAGGAGAATCAATGCTAAAATTGGTTACAGCGGGAAAACTGTGCAGGCGGTTTAAAGCATAATGGGTTAAATATGAAATTCTAAAATTTACAAATACTATGATTTATAAATACAACATATTCGAGTGGGACAGTTGTGAGCATAAATACGAGCTTAACTTATAAGCTTGAATTAGATTTTGGTGGATACTGAGGCAGTACAGGTGATTACAACATACCCACTTTTATTTATTTAAATCGTAGGACTACAAAACCAATCACCGAGCGTAAAAAGAAAATAAAAGTAAAAGCCTAGACAGAAGTCCTACCACCTAATCACATTTTTGGAGCTTGTATATATTAGTAGGTTATCTGATATATTAAATGAATGTATAGGGTTTGAAATAAGCGCCTGAAGCGTATTTAGTAAGGTGTATATAAAATATATTATAGAGCTATACTCTATACTCACTGGCATCACTGGCCATGGTGGCCTCTCTGAGCAGCAGGTAACGCAGCGCGTGTGACGTGGCCACGGCGGCCACGGCCCGCGGGCAGACCACGTTGTCCGATGACTTGGACATCTTGCCGCCGTCCACCGTCCAGTGCGAGTGGCACAGCAGCCGGCGCGGCGGGTGCAGCTTGACGGCCATCAGGAACGCTGGCCAGTAGATCCCGTGGAACCTTGAATGGACGGATCGAAAATGTGTGTTAAATGTATATTTCGACTAATAATAATATTTATTTAAATACAATGACGACCCTGCAGTCCAGTTGGTAGTAACTCTGCCTGCCGAGCGAGGTGTTCGACTCCAGGCTGGCAGATTACTACCATCAGAGTGAAATTTTCTAGATAATGGTGGAAACTGCATTAAATTCTCTTGATTAATTTAAAATAACAGAAGTACCCTCACTTCAGTATATCTTTCCCGACGACATGAACGTCCGCGGGCCACGGTCGGCCACGCGTCTCCATCGCGTCCTTGTCGGGATAGCCGACCGCGGACAAGTAGTTGATCAAGGCGTCCAACCAAACGTAAATACTCTGTTCCTCATCACCTGGTACCTGTCGATTATTATAAATAAAGAGCGATCGCTGCATGTATTAAAAGTCATCACTTGAGAACGGCGCTATCGATTGGACTGATTTTTATATTACTGTGTTCGTAATTATCAGGACAAGGTTTGAAAATTTTTTTTAGAAAACCCACTGGAGAACTCTGAAATTTGTTGGTATTATTGTGTAAAAATGACAATAAAAACTAAAGTAAACTTTGGGTTTTAAGTGATGCTTATTGCAAGGGCAGGGGAAAAAATCTGACAATTATTGTTTTGGGCTATATTGCGTGGATAGGATCACCTAATGAATGGTAGTTTTTTCTCATGTATCCCTGGTGTACACAGGGCGATCACTTGGTTATATGTATATACAAGGACAAATATTAAGGGGTTTTTGTTAAATTAAATAATATAATATAACATAAATATACTGAATATATTTTATTAAGTGTACTTCTCGTTTTCTTCATTAGTGAATTTCACTCGTGCGAAGCCAGGACGAGTCGCTACTATAGATAACAATTATCAAATTATCTCTCATACAATCGGTAAACGGACACCTGATAGGTCGATCGTTACACGATGAAATGTGTCCCCGATTTCTAACAGAGTTCTGGGACTAGCGATGGGATACCACATCGTTATAATTAGCTTTCGTCCATTCAACAACAATTCCTACGGAAAATATTATTTGGAACAATCCACCCATATGTTTTTATCTTGTAGCCTTCCACGTTAATGACTAATATTCTTATCCTAACAAAAGATTAGTTCCTCATTCTAACATGCCCACAACGAAATCCAAATTGTTACGCGTTTTTCGATGACTGGTGTTTCCAATTTTCTTTCATATACCGTAATATGATGCTAGTATTTTAGAACAATTGCATAAATTATTCCAGTAAAAGATTCATACGAATCGATCGTGTGTTTTCTGAAATAATCCCTCACTTAGAAACCAACAGAAAATCTGCTTTCCCGATGTCTAATGAAGTAAAATGTGGGTATCTACATAAACGAATGGGAAAATCACTGGAGTGAATTTACTAGAACAAATAGGCCAATGACGATTAGTACATATATCAAGTGACGCAGATGTTCGTCAGTTTTACTCAAAGTTTGATGTAAAATAAACAGGTAGTTCCTATAAAAATAACAAAAAATTGCAATAAGTACAAATGAAACCACTCTGTTTTTCTTCTGTTCTATATTATACATACCCTGATAGCCCAGTGTACTCTGGACGCAGGTCTGCTGACAGATATATCGGGAAAGTACGACTCGCTGTCCAGGTAGTCCGACAGCTGCTTCTGGAACTTGTGGGGCTGGATCACACCCTCTAAAATACACTTCAATATATGAACGACCAATATTATTCTCACATGCGATAATAGTACGTCTACTCCTAAAACCTATGGAAAAATACACAAGGGGAAGAGACCAAATATACCAGAATACAGTGGCATTATAGATATTAATCTTATTTATTACAAAATCAGACAACTTCACATAAGATTAAACTCTTATATGAATATAGTTATCTATTCCCAAATTAACAAATACCAAGCATTCATAAATCCAATCGTAATAAACGGTACCAGTTTTCAGCCAGTCCCGCAGGTGTGTCTTGAAGGCGCTCAATCTGAACATGTAGTTAGTCTCTTCCGTCCACTCTAGCTTGTGACCAGACTCCACGGACACCTTCACCTGGGAACACAGTTTTCGTGACGACAAACCCATAACATCCCACTGCCGGACTCGGGCTGAAGGCTGAAAGGCCGCAGGTCAAATTCCGGCTTGTTATACATAGGTCACACTAAAAGTTTCCGGAATTTGCAACTTACATAAACAATATTTTTTAAATGGAACTCTTTAGCCGTAGAATACAAGTTGTTTTATCAGATTGTCAATTGTTTTCACAGTGTGGCGTCATTTTAAAAATTGCGAGATTACAATGAAATGGATGTAACTCGGGAAAATTTTCGTTGCATGTTTTTTTACGATTTTAAGTGTAATTTGACAGCTTAGCAGAGATTTGTTCGGCTTCAGTCTGCTTTAGGCGAAGAAGCACCAAGCAAGACAACTAATTATAGCCAGTTTGCAGAATTCAAACGCGGTCGTGTCAATTTCCATGATGAAATTCGTGAAGGGTGCCCGTGCACCACTGTGAACAACAAAAACATTGTGCTGTGTGCCGTATGATCGAAACAGACAGGCATGTGACCTACCATGAGATCCGGACATTTTTGGACATAGGGATCTCACACAATTTGACTGATGCTCATAAAACGGACCGCATCACTTGGTGCCATGCTATGCTTGCCAGATACAACCAAGGGGCTTCAAATTTGGTGTGGGACATAGTAACAGGTGACGAAACATAGATTTATTATATATGTCAATGACAGAGTAAAAGGCGTTTCTTCGACACCTTTTTAGCCTACAAGGAGGTAAAAAAAGATCTAGCTTTTTTGTTCTTTTAGTACTACAAGGTAGATACTTTGAGCGGAGTTCAAAGTATTCCATGTGCTCTTTCGCAAATAAACAAGCACCTTTATAAACATGGAGAACGGCGGTAAAATGTTTAATTTTTTAAAAAGAGGACGGCAACTACTAAAAGGCCCTGCACCACAGACTGCACGTATGGCCTTTTTTGTACTTTGAATGCTTTGTTAGTATCGACGGAGTTACCCCACAAAAAAATCCCGTACGACAATACAGAGGACACATAACCATGGTAAGCACTAAGAGCCGCTTCTTGTGACACAGTTAGTCTCAAGTGTCTAAGCGCATATATAAATTTATTGAGTTTGTTACTTAATACCAGTATGTGATCCTTCCAGTTACAGTTTTCGTCAATTATGAAGCCAAAGATTTGATTTCTTTTACTGTCTCAACAGTTTCTTGCTCGATGCTTATATCTAAGTTTATTCTTTCCGCTCTATCTGAACAATTACTCTGTCATTGGCATATATAATAAGCTACCCAATGAGATTAAAGATCTGCCTAAAAGTAAGTTTAAAATTAAACTACTGGAATGGTTACATGAAACATGGATTTATAGCTACGATCCCAAAACAAAGCAGCAATCGAGCGTATGGGTCTTTCGAGATGAGCCGACACCAACCAAAGTAGTGCACGTGAAACGTGCCTCGGAGGGGATGATTACTTGTTTTTTTTAATAACACTGGACACGTGAGGACTGTTGCTTTAGAAAATCGTCGTACCGTGAATAGTGATTGGTAGACGATCATTTGTTTACTAGAAATTATTGAAAAACTTCGTGAAAATAACGGTAAACGCCGTATCATCTTGCACCACGATAATGAGTCCCCACAAGGCCAGACAGACAAATGAGTTTTTGAAGGCGAAAAACGTATAACTTATAAGTCACCCAGCATACAGTTCTGACCTGGCACCGTGTGACTTTTTTCTGTTCCCAAAAATCAAAAACCAATTATGCGATCAACGGTTTTCATCATCAGAAGAGGCTGTTGAACAGTATGAAAAACATGTATCTGATCTCACCATGGAGGAGTGGCACAAATGTTTACAAAATTGGTTCAATCGCATGAAACAGTGCTTTGACGCAAAGGGAGAATATTTTGAGAAACAATAAATTCATCTTTGACCATTAATAGAATTTTTTTATTATTGATTCCGGAAACTTTTAGTGCGCCCCGCGTATCCAGCATATTCACCAACTTCACACGTCTTTGACAACCTTACTAAGAACTCTCAGACCTGCAAAGGTTTCTTCACGATGTTTTCCCTCATACTGCACAAAAAGATGGTTAGTTAAGACATATAAAACACGATCTGCAATGAACATCTCACCCGCCCTTCGTCGGTGACTTCGTCCCGCGTGTGCGACTCCGGTACAAAAACTTCGTCGTTGACGCTGTACCAGCCAGAGTACTTTGCTTTGTAGATGCAATCGTGCTTCACTAATTGCTTCTGAAAATATTAAATAAACAAAAGTGAATATTATGAATAACTTCCTGCTGGAAGTCGCCAAGGCTCTGTACCAACAGCAAGCAAGCATACACAGGAGTGATTGCAGCCAAAAACTTTTAATGGAT
>PDGT01000066.1:9223-22355 GCA_003671415.1 Megathymus violae | reverse complement strand
GGGGGGGGTGTCGTAATATTTATCAACTTATTTAAATTAATTAAAATTGATCGAGTAAATTATGCTTTATGTGACAAAGCATTTTACTATTGAGGCGTATAGCAGTGTTGAGACTTGGAGAGCCGCTCTAGGTCGGCGACAAGACACGCTTCTTTTGTAACACGTGCATGATGGCGAGTACTTCCATCAGGTGGTTTACATTATATCATTTTTATAATAAAAAAGTAATTGATATTTACAGTAATGACGAAATAACTATAAAAATTATAATTCACAATTATTTTTGCGGTAAATATACAATTGTTATCGTTATAAAGCAGTCTTTAAGCTATGAGCAGGGCAAATTCAAATTTTCAAGGGTCGAGGGAAAATAAGCCCGCTAATTATGTTGCTTAGTTATAGCTTGTTATTATAGCCAAAATTAAAGCTAATGACAAATCGATCGGCCTGCTGCCTGGTGGATTACGCTTCGGGATTCTTTAATTATAATGAATCCATTGGCATCTCGAACGATTGTATTGACAGATCTGTAAACGGCAGTATTGACAAATACCAGCTTATTTCCCGTCGACCTTGCCTCCATTCATTAACATATCAACATAACGAATTACCAACATAATAACATTTGCTTACGAGTCGCGTGCAACACGTCACATTGTTTACTCACATTGAAAAAGTTGCAAATTGTTTCCGTCGTTTGAAAATGTTTACTTCGAAGTGTATTAAAATAATTGATCAATTTGGCAAAATCACCCTCAAATTACTTTTCAGTTCAAACATTTTTTTTTAATTCACACGGCTACCTACCGGAGCAGACGTAACATACAAACAATACGCTGACTTGCTGTCATGGGAAACTGGGAATACTGGTGCCATAGTTAGTCAGTTGATCAGCAGGATGCATCATGACCATTATTTGGTGCACACTTAAGGATAAAGAGGGCCCTTACACATCAAACTTTAATTCCAAGATTGACATTATTTTGACTTGTATGTAGATAGTCTTGCCATAAATATTGTTACAAAGATAAACTTTTTTTTTGTACGTATCAGTTATTACTATTACAGTGTGTTAGTTTAATATATTAATATAAGACAATTAAAATTATATAAAGTTTATTCGAAGTCGTCTCCATCGGCTGTAATACAGTCCTTTAAACGTTGAGACCAGTTATCAATAGTAGTACGCACTCTTTCTATGGGAAAATTCTTCACTGCCAAACGTATGGATTGTTTTAGGGCCTCCAAATTATTATGGCCTTTAGAGCAAGCCTTATTCTCTAAAACTGACCATAAATCATAATCCAGTGTATTAAGATCAGGACTAGACGACGACCAGTCTTCAGCTCTGATGAAGTCCGGAACGTTCGTTTCTAACCAAGATTGGGTGGTTCGAGCTTTTTGACCCGGCGCCGAGTCTTGCTCAAAGGATCATTCTTGGTTATTGAACACGGTGTTGTTAAGGGGCTTAATTACCTTCTCAAGTATGGTATCTTCACATAATTGTGCCAATGTTTTGATACCTTTTTCACAAAAAAATGGTTCAGTCACTCCTTTATAACTAACATCCCACCAAACCATCACTGAAGTCTGATAATGCCCACGTTGTACTCTGTTGACTAATTGGGAAGCTTCTTTAGAGCTTTCATTATAAACACGGTCGTTTTCTATGTTAAAATATTGCTCAATTGTAAAAAAAATCTCATCCGTAAAGAAAATTTTTCTGTGACCTCCGCATAAGTAGTTGCTTAGATTGTACCACCATATTCTTTTTTAAATTATCAGTTAAGAAATGACCAGTGCGTCTCTTATAGGCTGCAAGTCCTAAGTCATCTTTTAAATCCGCGACATGGTTCTAGGTGCTATCTGCATCTCCTGGGATAAACTCTTTTGCTTTCGGACAGAATTTCTTTGAATTATTTCCCTTACTGCTTTGATCGACTTATTCGTACGAACACTACGTGGATGGCCAGATCTTTGTCTCAATAACAGAGGAGGTTTCATTATACCTATCAATAGCTCGGTACACAAACATTTGATTAATAAAACAATTGATTGGCTCAAAACCTACTTTATGTAAAGTAATCACAGTGATTTGGTTCTCTTTATCATCCCATTTCATTTTGATATCGCAAAATATTTTACAATATATTGGTGCGAAAACAAGAAAACAATGAACAATCATATAAAAATTACAGATTCCAAATTCAAAAGTAATATTTTGTTTATTTTTAATTGTAACAGTATTTATGGCCAGACTAAGTATAAATGCCACACGACTCATCGCATTCCAGCTGGAGGATTGAGTGGCAGTACGTTCTTTTTTCTTCTTTCTGGGTTGACAATGCATCAGTGATGCCTTTGGTGTTACTAATGTTTACGGGTGAAGGTGACCACTTACCATCAGGTTACTCACCTGTGCATTAAAATATAAAAAAATACAAAACCTTTTAAATTAACGTTTAACATTAATTACACACACACACACAATTAAATTAAATATTTAGTTATTCTGTAAATATTTTTTTTTCTTCTACTACTGTTGAAAAAGTGCTTTAACATTGATGAGAAGAAACACTTCAGCAAATCTTTTAAAACAATATACGACTCTTACAAAGTAGATTTTAATAAGTCCTTGTAATTTATTTATTCATCTATATCATCATATCCTTTACCTAAAAGCTGTGCTTTATTTAATATGTCGCTTAGAAATTACAAGAATGTTTAAGAATAAATCCCAAATAACAATATTAAAACTTAGACCTGAAGCTATGAAAATAATAGTATAGCCATCTCACTAACACACGTGACTTTTTCAGATTGAATTTTCCAAGTGTTAATACATATACTTCAATGGAATATACTTGCAATTAATTTCATTATGACAACAAATTGAGAAAAAACTAATTATTCAAGCTATTGAAGGTTGACAGAATCTTATCTTGTAAATGTTATCACTCTACACTAAACATAGATTTTTCATGTATAAAAAAACAATATAAACCAATTTACAAAACATTAAACATATTTATAAACATATTTAAGATCAATACACATTCTTGAGGCATAATGTTATAAAATTATTATTGTTGTCAAGATTTTTTCACATTTTTTATTACGTTTATGTTGTGTGTTGGTGTTGGTATAAAAGTAAAGACCCATATTCCCTGTTGAAATATAAGTACTCTATAATCTATTCCAATACTGTTGCCTCTGCCAGATCTGTAGCTAATTGTTTTGTTTCCTCTAACTTACCCAGAAATATTTGACTGCTCTCTGATGTCTTTCTTCAGTTGTCCGAATGAAGTCTGTATATTCAATGTCAAACTCTCTGAACAGGTCTTGGTATTCCTTAGCCATGTTGGCACAGTACTGTGGTAATGGTAGGTTAGCTTTAGCTGCAGCTTGCTGGATCTTAGTACCATGTTCATCGGTTCCTATATGGGAATAAGGAAATTCCAGTTTTCAATGTAGTTTTCTAATATAAACCTTGGCTGAGCAAATATCAAAGAACCAAAAGATTTAACAAGCATAAAAATAGTGATTTTTGTTTTATGTAAGAAATGCATTGATGTCCAAACTGTTTGTAAATAGTTATTAGTGCCCATGGTCACTTATAATATTAGCAATGCTAAGAATGCAATGCAGAAAAAATAAGCCATAAACAAATGTTTAATTAGTTGTTGAAGGCATTTCATAGCTCTCACACGGGGACAGGCCGAGGTCAGCAGTGCGAATTACAGGAATTTAACTTGTGCTACACTAACTGGGTCTGAACCTTCTAAATGCAAATAATATCCACTTAATTTTAGATGAGTAGTAGCTGTTACACAGGCAAGTTAAGAAATTATTAACATACTATGTTATGTATGAATCGATTTTCATTTGTTTTACTACATGTAATTACCACACATTTTCCATAGATAGATTATTTATTTTTGATTGTGGACTTAGTTTTTATTTTGGTCTCATAAACTGATGGTTATATGTCTTACCTGTGCAGAATATAAAATTATAGTCAGGGTTAATGAGCTTTTCAAATCTTTGGATGGCATCTGCCACTACAGCCGTGTACAAGTGGCCGATGTGTGGGGCTGGAGGAAATATATATAAAGTTAAATAAACTAAAACATTTAGAATATACATCATAGATACATATTTATGTAACATAACAAGAATTCTATTTGGTCTATTATTTTACAATTTAATTTATATATCGAAAATCTATTTATTTAGATTAATAGAATGTTTTTGTTGGTCTGTTACTAAATTGTATCTCAGACTAATTAAACAGAAAAAAATATATAAAACTTACCGGCATTTACATAAAATATTGGCGTAGTCACATAGAAAGGTCGCCTATGTGCCACAAAGGACAACAACCGAACACTTAATCGCATTTTAAAATGAAACTTCACAGCTGATTCCAACTCTTAAAATTATAATGATTTACCTAACCCTATTTTGTCACATAAATGTTCTTTACCTATAACTTTTGAATTTATAAGTGACAAATAATAAGAAAATTACATTGCTTATCTATATTTAGTACATAATTATTTACTCTATCATTTGTAATTCAAACAAGAATCCAAAAATAATTTCAAGTATTGCAATTCACTTTTACCTAATGTACTCTGTGACTTATACTATACTTCGATTTAGTTCGGTCGAAAACAACATTGACATACTCCACAGAGTACATTAGTAACATACTCAACGAGTGACACTCAACGACATTTTAGTGCTTTATTCAACAATGACAACAAAAATTTTATTACAAAATTCATCTGTAATGTTTCAAACAATAATGTCGGGTTTTTTGCTGTAAGTATAGAAATAGACGATATTATATGATAATCTCTGGGCGTGGGTATTATTGTGAGAATAATTTGACACACCAAAATCCTATCGATTTCATACATTTAAAGTTGAGCCACGTACACTACCGTGACGTGTTGCGTCCATCGGACAAGTTGGTCCTATTGGTGAGCGCCGTGCTGCGACAAGTGCGTCTCCAGTTGTAATTGTGACAGTTTAGAAATCAAGCGTTATAGCAATATTGTTCTTGTGTAAAGTATAACTTATTACTTTAAAAACATCATCATAAAATTATTTAGAATTTTTTTTCAAAATATTATATTACTTTAATGTTTAAAAAAATGCGCTATTGATATTTTGTTTTTTATTGTAATTAGACATTCATGCTGTATGATATACATTACAATTAGCGGTATAGACTATTATTGTAAAAAAGATCACTTCAACGAAACCTTAATCAAAACCATTACAGCACTAAAATAATCTAAACACTTAAAAGGAATTAATCCGTAACTAAACAATGCTAGTGAACGACTGTCCGATCCGATGGTCCGCAGTCGAATGAATCAATGCCTGCCGGTGTGCCCACTCGCCAGCTTGCGCTCCCCTCTCCGTCTCGTGCCACCATCACGCCACTCTGATGTCATAGCTACAGACACACACTGTGTACAGACACGCCACCTAGGGTCTATTCTTCAGCTAATTTTACTTTATTATGAAATAAATGTGTTTGACAAATGAATATCTACGAATGTTCTTAAATAAAAAAAATCGTTAACACTACAGAATGAGGGTGTCCTGAAAGTTCGATTTGTTTATTAAGATAGATACCCCACTGACTTATCACTAGACGGGTTAAAAATATTATAACATTCAACATATACACTTGGCGTCACAAAAATCTTACCTTGTTTCGATGTCATTGTTTCATGTGATTGTTCTGTTACCTTGAGATGTTAGTGTGGGGTAATCATTTGAGTGATAATTTAATAAACGATAAGGAAAAACAATAAATGGATAATGTATGGAATAATTAAATAAAAAATTACAATTGAAATACATAGGATGAAATTTAGCGTTGTAAGAGTAATATTAATAAAGTGTAAAAATGCGGTTAAATTAAAAAATAATAACTTGAACCTACCCTAAAACATAATGTTACTTCCCCTGGCCTTGATGACTGCTTTCATTCGGTCTTTCATGGACTTAATCAAGGTCACCACGTTTAATCGTGGAAGGTATTTCGCAACGACGATATCTTTCAGTTCTTACAGGGTGGTTAGGGACAGAATAATGTAAGCGAACGCGACGTTTCAGCTAGTCCCATAAGTGTTCTATGGGATTTAGATCTACACTTTGCGCAGGCCACCCCATAACAGGAATCCTAATCTCTCGCAGGTAATTACATACAATTATTGCGGTGTGGGAGCGGGCGTTGTCATGCATTAGAGTGAACCCTTAGACAATAAAAACTGCATATGGGAGCACATGCTTTCTAAAATCTCTTCCACGTATCGACAAGCAGTTGGTTACGGCCACCTCCACTGCGGGATATGCATACAA
This sequence comes from Megathymus violae, assembly GCA_003671415.1. Classification (NCBI taxonomy): domain Eukaryota; kingdom Metazoa; phylum Arthropoda; class Insecta; order Lepidoptera; family Hesperiidae; genus Megathymus; species Megathymus violae. The sequence goes on along the minus strand of PDGT01000066.1, from coordinate 15,971 downwards.
GTTCGGTTTTGCCGTTGATTGATAAGCCGTCACTGAACATGCATGAGCCACCTCTCTATGGTGTAGTTTTACGTAGCTATCACGTTTCTCAATAAATAAATTATTTCACATTAATCAGTTTGGTTTTTCTAAAGGAAAAAATAATACTGATGCAAGCATAGCACTCCTTAAACATATTTTTAATGCTTGGAAGTGCAAGCAGGATGCTATTGGTATATTCTGAGACCTCTCAAAAGCATTCGATTGGGACGACCATAATATATTAATGAATAAACTTAGGCATTATGGTGTCTCCACACAATCAGTTAGCCTTATAAAATCTTATCTTTCTAAGCGTATTCAGAAAGTAGTTATCAATGGAAAAGAATCCCCAGGGGCAAACATTACAATGGGGGTCCCCCAAGGATCAATATTAGGACCACTACTATTTTCAATATATATCAATGATCTTCCTTATTTTACTAAATATTTGTGTAAAGCTGTATTGTTTGCTGATGACACCTCCTAACTTTTTAAAGTAGATAGGAGAAAATAATGTTTTGATGATGTAAATAATACTGTTTCGCAAGTGTTACACTGGTTTACATGTAATAACCTTGTGTTAAACGCTAAGAAAACAAAATGTATTAAATTCACTTTATCAAATGTTAGACAAGTGCCATCTTATATTGTTTTAAATAAGGAAGTGCTTGAACTAGTGAATTCTACCACATTTCTTGGAATCATTACAGACTCACGACTACAATGGAGTCCTCATATTGAAATCTTGTCAGGGAAATTTAGATCTTGATGATTACTTTCAGGATAAGACTGCTTGGACATGAGTTTAATATTAAGCCAGTTTAAGAGCGTTCTGTAACTGTGAGTAGGAAAAAAAAACTCCTCGGGAGTTTCTTGCCGCTTCTTCTTTCGAGACTACTCACGGTAGGGATTTCTTGAAGCGATGGCGTAGTTTGACGTTCGAAAAGTGTTTGTAAAAACCAACTTCGAATAAAATATTATTTCATTTCAAAATATTGCTATGGGCACCTTTGTCCCACATTCATACGTATTTATGTAGTTTATAATGTATATATCACACATACACTTATTTATTATATTATGTTTATATTTTATATTCCTTACACGTACATACATAGCACACAATACACTAACATCAACACTCACGCGGACGCGAACCTGGGGCGTTTTGGAGACGACGTGCCACTTTACTCGGCGATTTCTGCCAGCGCCAGCTGGGCAGCCGCGTGGCGGTTTCACTGCTCTCCGCGCCTCTCACACCCCACTAACGGGATTGGCGGGCGCGTGCGCTACTCAGTCCGCGCTCGCCATCAGACAGTTGGCCATAGAGTAACTTATATATAGGGTGTGGAGGTGCCACTCGATAAAATGATACTAGCGCCATCTAACGGTAATTGACTCAATTAATATTCCAGTGTGGCTTATGGGTATACTTCATATTTTATTTTATTAATTCCCAAATGATTATGATAAAATCAAGATAGATTAATTACAATATTTCAATTGTAATGTGTTGATTTTATCGTGCTCATCTGATTTAAATTTCTATAAACACAATTAATTTAAAACTGCAGTCTTACTTTAAAATATGGTCAAATAAAACACATTTTATTTTAAATTATATATTTCGCATTTTTTTTTCTGTCTTGTTAATACATATTGTTATGGTACATTTTGTATTATGTATCTCTTTGGTGCCCTTTTATTATATTATTTATATCTTTAAACTTATTCAATGTAAGAAATTGATAGTTAAGTCATACATAAAACCAATATTTTTTTATTTATGTTCTCGCATCTTATAAAATGTATTACATTCAATATGTAAGTCTTAGCAAATTTTTTTATTTGAAATAAATTTGAATGTTTACTTAAAACAAATATTATAACATCTTGGTTTTCAGAAAAAAAAAAACTTAACTAGACATTTTGAGGGATATTCTACACATTGTTGACTTTTTTGTTTTCTTTGACTCTTATATATTCAACATCTTGGTTTTTGTCCCAAAAAAAAACTCTTTGCAAGATATACAAGGATAACAATTATTAGTTTTTCTTAGTGTTGCCGCTGTTGTCCAGGTATCGGAGTAAAAAACTTCTTTCAAGGATTAAATAAAAGCACCACACAGTTCACCGTAAAGATTTGTAATAACGAAAGTACACGCATGATACTTAATCTAAAAATTTATGAACATAGTTCGACGCGTAATAATACCGATGCGGTTAATGTTTTCACAAGCGCTAAGAGCCAGTATACATTTAATGAATAATTGTAAATAAATAAAAAGTATATATATACATATATATAAAATTTCTAAAACTATTCTAAACATGCCCCCGGGCGTTGAAAATGACCAACTCATCATTTTCCGGTAATGGACAAATCTTACTAAATGATCTCCGAAGTAGACCGCTTGATGTCTTCACATCTGCTACCCTGGTGATGCCATCAGTTCTAAGGTACACTGCAATGATCCGACCGAGCTTCGACTTCAATGGCGGCAGATTTTTTTCTTTTAAAAGAACTAAGGAATTTAGTTTCAACGCAGCACCTTTGCTAACGCCCCATTTTGTGCGAACTTGGAGCTCCGACACATATTCTTTACTCCACCGGATCCAGAAGTGCTGACGTAACTCATCAATTCGTTGGAAATGGGTCAACGTATTTGTGGAGCGATCTTGATAGTCCGATGCAGGCAGGGAGGTCAATGGACGTCCAATCATAAAATGTCCAGGAGTTAAGGGGCTCAAATCATCTGGGTCTGAAGAAAGTTGCGTTAATGGTCGGGAGTTCAATATAGCTTCTATTTGGACTTAAGTTGTGGATAGTTCCTCATATGTTAAATGATAATTTCCCAACACTCTAGGTAAATGATGCTTTGTGGACTTCCAGCCTCTGCAAGACCAGCAAAATGAGGGGAATATGCAGGAATAAAATGAAAATTAACTTCCTCCGATGCCATAGTCTCGGCTAACGAATCACAGTTACCCTTTAGAAATTTGGAAATATCGTTATACGTGCCGACGAATGAAGTACCGTTGTCTGAATAAACGTTTTGAGGTTTTCCTCTACGCGAGATAAATCTTCGCAATGCCATTAAGAATGTATTACTACTTAAGTCACCTACCAGTTCTAAATGAATAGCCTTTGTTGTGAAGCACACAAAAATGGCGATACAGACTTTAACTAATTTGCATCCACCACCTTGGCAAGAAGCAGACTGAATAGGACCTGCGTAGTCTAATCCGATATTTTCGAAAGGAAAACCTGCTAGAAGGCACTGCTGCGGTAAATTATCCATAATAGGTGATATTGTTTGTCCTTTCATTCGACAACATTTAATGCAAAGTTGACAGCATTGCCTCGCGAAATTGCGATCTCTTATTGGCCAGTATCTTTCCCTAATAGAAAATAACAGTAATTATGGCCCAGAATGTAATAATCGCCGGTGTTAAAAGTCAAATAATAATTTAGTAAACCTATGAGTGGACTGTAATAAAATTGGGTGTTTCCTTTCAAATACATAATTAGAATTTGACAAACGGCCTCCCACGCGCATAATTTTATTATCATCCATAAAAACATCAAACTTAAGCAATGGACTTTTCTTAGGTATCTTTTGATTATTAATGAGCAATTGATACTCGCCAAAAGATTCATATTGTGATAACCTAATAACTACATTCAACGCGGACTGAAGTTCATCAGCACGTAAGGGACCAAAAGAGATCTGTTTTCTGCAGCCTCTAATAAATCTTAACAGATTATGACGGGCCACGGTGGGTTCTCCGAATACTTGAACCGCTTCAAGTGTAAGGAGAGCCCAGCGTGTGTCTGTGACTCTACATATAGTGAAACCGTCCCACATATATTGCTAGATTGCCCAATACACGCGAAGGATCGATTTGATGTAGAACACAAATTAGGCACTATAAATGAAGAAAACATTAGTAAAATTGTAGAAAATAAAAGATTAAGGCCACATTTTTTGGAATACTGTAAAAAAGTAGCATGTATGGTGATAAATAAAAATAAGTAGAGTATAATAGATAAAATAAGTTATGTATAATGATTATATGTAAGATTAGTTATCGTAAGAATAGAAAGTGATTATAATTAGGAATTATCAGTAATATAATATAAAAGTGTAAGTTACAAATATTGTACTGTTTAAGAAGTGTGTTGTTTAGATGATATATATGTATGTATACTAGAATAAGACATATATTGTAAACTTTGCGTTATATAAATGAATAAAGCAAAAAGGTCCCTGACGAATATGTCAGGGGGTGTTTTTCATGTAGCTCGCGGGCCGGGCCTGAGAGCGCCCGGATAGGGAAAAAAAACCTAACCTAACCTAACCTTTTCTTTTTTTTTCACGTGGGGGAAACCTTCAAAGGTTAGGTTAGGTTAGGTTACGTTGGAGCGGTCAAAAGGATCCCGACCGCTCCCAGAATTGAAAGCCGCCAGGCTACGGAGGAAACTACGGCTTTGAACTCTTCTTGAACAGCTGTAGTTTCCTCCAGGCTAACATCAACCACTGCGCCAGGGCTCAGGACCTGCTGATGCAGTCCATGGCGCAGTGGGAGATAGACCTGGCGGTGGCCTGCGAGCCATATTGGGTCTCCCCCCCAACCGAATTGGTTGGGGGACTTGGACGGCACGGTGGCGGTGATCAGGGGCAACACCGCCGGCCCCTCCCTTACGTTCGTCGAACGAGGCTCAGGATATGTGGTGGCGGCGTGGGGAGAGTACGTTGTCGTTGGCGTGTACTTCTTCCCCAACCGCAGCCTGGCAGAGTTTGAGATCTTCCTCGACACTGTCAGAGCTGCGGTATGCCGGCAGTCGCCGAGACCTGTCATTGTTCTCGGCGACTTCAACGCCAAGTCCCGGGCCTGAGGAAACGCAGCGACGGATGTGAGGGGCCGCGCCGTCGAGGCTTGGGCCCTGCTCTCCAGTCTGTCCCTTCTAAACAGGGGGACAGCCTATACCTGCGTGCGACTGCGCGGGGGTTCCGTAGTGGACCTATCGTTCGCTAGCCCCGCAGTCGCACGTAAGGTAACGGACTGGAGAGTAGAGGAGGGGGTGGAGACCCTGTCGGATCACAACTATATCCGGTTCGAGGTCTCCTCCCCGTCCTCTCGGAGGAATTCCCCGAGGGGCCCCAGCAAGTTTCCGCGCTGGGCCCTCAGCAAACTGGACGAGGAGTTGGCTCGGGAGGCTGCGATAATCCAGCGGTGGGCCTCCCGGGATGATGCTGAGGGAGCCAGCGTGGAGGAGCTGGCCGGCCGCATGCGCGGATCACTTGCCTGTGTCTGCGATGCGGCCATGCCAAGAGTTCGGCGGCGCCCGCGGCAGCGGCGTGCGGTCTACTGGTGGTCGCCCGAGATAGCGGATCTTCGGGTGGCCAGCATGGAGGCTCGCAGGCGGTACGTGCGCTGTCGCAGGCGAGACGGGGAGAATCCGGCTCTGGAACACGAGCTGCAGAGCGCCTATCGCGAGGCCAAAACGGCCCTGCAGCTCGCCATCAGCCGGGCGAAGGACGCTGGCCGGGAGGAATTGCTGGCGGGTCTTAACCGAGATCCATGGGGGCGTCCCTACCGTGCAGCTCGTAACAAGTTGCGTGGTCAGGGCGCCTCCGTGACGGAAACGACGCCGCCAGATTTCCTCCAACGGATGGTGACGGAGTTATTTCCGCACCGTCCGAGCCACGTTCCGCCCGCGATGGCGCTGTCCTCCTCGAACGAGTCCGAGGTGTCCGTCCCCTCTATTTCCGAGGGGGAGATGGACATGGCCCTGGTACGTCTCAGGGCCAGGAGGACGGCACCGGGACCGGATGGGGTTCCAGGGCGAGTTCTGAGCATCGCCCTGGAACAACTGAGAGGGCCGCTTCGGGTCCTGTTCGACAAGTGCCTGTGCACCGGACAGTTCCCGAAGCCGTGGAAGACGGGCCGGTTGTGCCTGCTGCACAAGGAGGGTCGACCATCTGACTCTCCCTCTGCGTACAGGCCGATCGTGCTGCTGGACGAGGTGGCCAAGATGCTTGAGAAGATTCTCGCTGCCCGCCTCGTTCGGCACCTCGAAGAGTCGGGGCCGGACCTCTCGGATGCGCAGTTCGGGTTCAGGGCGGGTCGTTCCACCCTGGACGCCCTGAACACCCTGAGGGATCTGTCTGCGGAGGCGGTGGCCAGTGGAGACGTGCTCCTGGCCACCTCGCTTGACATAGCGAACGCCTTCAACAGCCTGCCTGTTGAGATTATTGTGGAGGCACTTAAGTTCCATAGGGTGCCCCACTATCTCCAGCGGCTGTTGGAGGCGTACCTCCGGGACAGAGAGGTCCTCTGGGAGGGGGGCGACGGCCGACTATACCGACGTCGTGTCGGCTGCGGCGTTCCACAGGGTTCCGTCTTGGGACCGACCCTGTGGAACATCGGGTTCGACTGGCTGCTGCGGGCGCCTCTACCGCCCGGGCTGAGGGTGATATGCTATGCAGACGACACCCTCATTACAGCCCGGGCGACGAACTTCGAGGAGGCGGCCCGCCTCGCAGAAGCCGGCACGTCGATTGCGGTCTGATTGCATTGCTCTGCTGGGTCTGAGGGTCTCCGTATCCAAGACGGAGGCCCTCCTGTTCCATGGCCCACGCAGAGCCCCCCCCCCGAGGTGCGCGGATCGCCGTCCAGGGGACGGAGGTGGAGGTTCGGGCCCAGATGAGGTACCTGGGCC
>PDGT01000065.1:2110937-2136532 GCA_003671415.1 Megathymus violae | reverse complement strand
AGTGTGTAGTGACAGTCGAAGTTTTTTTTAAAAACCAAAAGGAGAACACCCTCACAACAGAACGTCAATCTACGTCATCGCTTCAACAAATCCCTAGCGTGAGTGGTACCGGAAGCAGAAGCGGCAAGAAACTCCCGAGGAGGTTTTTTCCTACTCACAGTTACACAACGTACTTATACCTACATGTTAAACTTATGTCCAAGCAGTCTTATCTTTAAAGTAATATGCTTATAAAAGTGTGAACTTTCAAAATTTTGATAGCAGGGTTTCTTATTCTGTTCTCATTTTGATTAATTTTGAAAACAACTGACCAGATTAATAAGACTTTAAGTCCTTACCTACGAAATTGACAAATCTCAATAGTATTTAAATTGTAATCTCAGTTTCAGTCTCATCAATTAGTGGAGTTAAAGCCGTAGTCCTGTGTGGCTGTATCTTCTCACACCTTTGATAACAATATACGGGTTTTCTCACGATGTTTTACACCGTCCATACAAGTGATCATTTATTGCTAATACGCACATAGTTAAATAAGAGATTTTTACCCACCAAAAAATTAAATGTATAAAGATATTTTTCATTTTCGATGTAGAGCAACAGTTTCATTAGTAAGGAACTACTATAAAAATCATTAATATAGTTGTATTTCATTCTGATCCCTTTGTTTGAATAGTCCATTTTTTCGCGATTTCAACTTTTATAATGATCTATATAAAAATTCGCATACGTTCAAATTTTTCTGTTCTATATTTTCGTTCTCACTATTCTAACAAAGTGAATGGTACAGGGACGTACTTTCATCAACGACATGCCGCTGGATTTTGCATTTGTTTTGTATTCTTTACAACCTATATAATGTTTTTTCATGAATATGTGTGTAACTTTTACAATACAATTCAAATATTATATAGTACACACAATACATAAGATTATAATTTTATAATTCATGTGTATTATACTGCTTAAACTAACTCGAATTTTGGGTCTCAAAGAGTTATTTTGTGATATGACATGGCACTAAAAGTATTTTAACTAATGTTCTAAGAAGTAGTAGTAACCTAGTGGTATGAACGTAGGTCTCTTGCACGAGAGACTTGAGATGTAATCCTGCACCCAATTCTAATTTTTCAAATGATGATTATGTACATACAAATTAATTATCACTTGATCCGATTAAGGTAAACAACTTGAGGAAAGGTATCTAATTCTGCCAACCAGAGCTCGGGAAGTTGGGCACTATGTTCTTAACCCCTGTCATTGTGACCCGAGCCCTCCAGTGGGACGATATGCGTTGTAGTAACAAATATTTTAAGATATTACAGGTAATCATAGATTATAAGGTTTTGGTATTGCAAGAAATACTATTAGTGAGATTTTGACCATAATATACATAAGTTAAATATATGATAAGATTCATCTAAATATATTCAATGGTTTTAATCTTATGTGTATTTCAACAAACAGGGAAGTAGACAGACAGACATAAATTAATATATATTTAGCCCTCTATGTCGACAGCACAGTGTATCTACATTACAGTTTCCTTAACAACTTTCTTACATTACAGTCCTATTATTAGTATAGATTTTCCATCAAGTGCCGATATTCAAGGACTTCTACACACGAGGACTCGGTTTCAATGAAGAACTCACCGATAATATAATAACCGTTTTATTTAATGAGAAAAAATTAATCAGAAATATTGAGAGAAACACGTAAATATTTTAACAAAAAAACAGGTAAATTTCTTAGTTTCATTTTTTTGTAGCCTTAGATGTGGTATTTTTCAAATTTACTAGGAATCGATCGGGAAGTATATACAATCTGAAACAAAATAATCGGTTAATAAATGACAGAGTTCTAAGGTAACAAACATAAAAACACTTAATTTTGTTATTTACCCCTAAAATGAAAAAATACGTTATATACGACATTCTCTCTTCGTATGTAAACCAATAATCTACATACGTACTAAATATTATCTTTTTCGTCCACTGCACACAATTAGTCGAAAATCATGTACGTGAGACAATCCATTAGAAAGGGTGCTGTTTTTAAATCATATGTATGAAATGTATGAATTTTTTTTAGCAATCCCCTAAGTATCGAGTTTACTCTAAATCGTGTTACCTTTATGCCATGAAATTTTTATCATCAACACAATGACTCAGCATTACGTAATATTCCTAAATTACAGCTGAATTTATCTGAGCTTTCACCCCAATGAAATAATTCATATGAATATGAAATAGCCAAACTAAGCACTTTTTACCCACATCAACGATATCTATTTAAACTGAAATCATTACCACGACTTAGTTGATTGCAGCGCGTTCAATCAATTATGGTGCGTTGTATGATCATTATAGTTATTATTTTAAAAGCTTACCCTCCAGTTGTAATTGGTCTCCTGTTATCGAAAATACACTTTAATCCAACGACGCAGGGTACATTTTAACATGGTATACTAAAAATAAATTGGTATTTAATTTTAAACGTCATGTGAATGAGAATTGGTCTTTTATGCAAAATCATGATATGTAAGTGCGTGAAAATGTATTTTACGGGTCCGAACATGACGTTCAGCACTTATTCAGTCCCACTATATTTATGATATAAGTACTTTAGAAAGGATTTATATTGTATGAAATCATAAAAGATTTTTTTTCAAAGCTTTTCTACTAGAAGTGTACTACACAAAAAAACTGCTTAGATAGGTACAAGCTCACCCAACTGATGAATCTATACTACTATATAAATTTGTAGTGTCCGTCTGTATGTACATTCCATTTTTTTATTTCATGATAAATATTAGTTTTTTACATACTGACATCAATGTGAAATTTTTTATTTGTCTGTCTGTCTTTATGTCCCATTGTAACTCAAGAACGACTTGTATTGAGAACATATAATTGCACAGATGATAGGCTATATAAAATATCAGTAAACTGAATGATATCTAATCAAGGCAAAAAATATAAAATGTTGAATATATATATATATATATATATATATATATATATATATTCTTACCAAAAACGAGACTAAATAAATAAAAATAAGAAATTCATTAAGATCACGAGTATTTTAAATGGTGAAATTTATAAATCACGAAATAGAAAATCAAGCAGACTGTTGTAAATAAATTCTAAACAAATATAAGACGAAACAGAATTGACTATTCAAACGGGCAGAGTTTTCCCCTTAAAACGTTCACCACAAATATAAGTGTCTCCAGACGAGCGCTCATCGTCTTATATATGTGCTTGGCGGTGACTCTCCGCCATCCCCTCCTCTTAACGGATGTGACGTCACTTTGCTGCTAACACGGCCTCTCTTGACACCCTGATGTCCCCGTCAGGAGCAGATGATCCTCCCTTATCACCACAGTTTTGGCGGCTCTGCACATTCGGTGCATTCTCAACGTCAACTTCTGTTATGGACATACCGTTTGATTGGTCTGCACAATCGAAGAAAGCAGTGCATTCTTCTGGAGTCCATTCACCCTTCCAGAGCACCATGAACTGTTGGACCTGTTTCACGTTTTTGGCTGCAGCGGATTCAATTAGTGTTTTAATTTTATCTTGACTCAGCCTAACCTGACCTTGACTTAAACGTCAACAGAGATACTCAATTTCCGTGTACAAAAACGAAAATTTAGAACATCGTCGATATACACCAGAATTTCACCAGACTCGAGCACCCACAAGAACTGTATTAATCGGGATTGATGTATCAGAATGTAAGACCATAACATTCTTTGGCTCAGCTGTTTCCCTCATAATTAACCGAGAATCGTGAGTTCGAATATATCGAACCCTGTCCCTATTAAGAACGTCCGTACTAATGATAACTGGTGTATTCATGTATTCGGAGGACACAACCTGCAGGTCTACTTCCAAAGTTATTTCATTAAACTCTATAGGCAAAGTGTCAAAACTTAACGCCCTCAGTTCAGGACGACTAACCATCAAAGTAAAGTTTCCGAGCACACTGGGATAAAGTGTCCGACATTCTCCAAGCTAAATCAATCACCTGTCTCAAACCAAGGGACTCCACCATCTAGGATAACGTATCTGATGCACTCCAAGATAAACAATTATCCCAGACTTAGAGTCCCCCTGGGGAAACCTGTCCGATGCACTCCAAGACATGGTTAACCCAAGCCCAAAATTCTCTACAGGACATCCACTGTCCGATGCACTCCAAGACAACTGGATGTCCTCGACCCAGATTCCCCCCTAAGATAACTACTGTCCGATGCACTCCAAGACATATAGTTATCCCCGGCCCAGGGACTCGCCTCCTAAAGTAGCGCGTCCGATGCACTCCAAGACAAATGCTCATCTCATCACAATTAAAAAGTGGATTCGACTTCCCGACCACCAATGCCTTTCTAAACTCTAAGAGTAGGTTTGTGAGCACACCCAAAATATTTTAATAAAGATATAGAAATCCACACGACTACATCACCATTATGACTAATTTCGTTTTCACGACAAAAGTTTGAAGACAAAAGTTGCCAATTAACTTGAGGGTAGGCAAAAATATCGAGTAACGACAAAGCTACACAAACAATGTATTTGAAAATACGCTATCGTCTCCTACAGTAATCAAACTGGAACTTACTCACCAGATTTTATCACCTTACCACATAAAATTAGCACTTACACACTTTCAAAAAAATAAAAAATAAAATTTTTTAAATTGAATGGCTAATCTACTTTGGAACGGGTCAGGGGACGTGAGAACTATCCCAGTTCTGACCTTAGCAAAAACGAGACTAAATAAATAAAAATAAGAAATTCATTAAGATCACGAGTATTTTAAATGGTGAAATTTATAAATCACGAAATAGAAAATCAAGCAGATTGTTGTAAATAAATTCTAAACAAATATAAGACGAAACAGAATTGACTATTGAAACGGGCAGAGCTTCCCCTTAAAACGTTCACCACAAATATAAGTGTCCCCAGACGAGCGCTTATCGTCTTATATATGTGCTTGGCGGTGACTCTCCGCCATCCCCTCCTCTTAACGGATGTGACGTCACTTTGCTGCTAACAATATATATATATATAGTTTGAAGCATTCTTGGGTAGATGAACCCTAAGAGTGAATTTCTTAACCACTTCCTAGGGTACATTAAATCAGCCTCATATGTTAAAATTATATAATATTCATTAAACCAGGTTTCACATGGCGTAGAACCTTCGAAGCTCGGACGGCCCATTAACCTCTAAACCGATCCGTACGTTAACATCATGGTAGTGGAAGCCCTGCACTGAGAAGCCTATAGATTAAAGTCAAGAAAATAGCACGCAAAGAATCTCAACACAATCTAAATCGTTCAATTATAAGCGTGCACTCAAATTTGTCGTACGATTTTCAACCAATTGTTACGGCGCGCGCGCAGTTTCGTGACAGTGAATCCTACACTCCATTGTGAAAGGACGTGTTTAATGTATCGTTAGTCAAAGTTTTTTTGTTTCGTATATCCTTTGTGTGTGTGTCCGAACTGTAACGGCCGCGACAATGGGTGGCAAGGTGTCAATTGTCATATCGATGCTAATGGGTAATTATTTTTTATAATTTTATTATTACGATAAGAAAATTGTCACAAAGACCTCCATTATTTCTTGAGCCCATGCCGTAATTCCCTATTTATGGGTAAGTAACCAGCTAAATAATGAATGAGGGAATTAGCGCTAGAGCTCATCTGTTGATCTTTTCACATTGCTACATAGTTCAACCTTTAACAGACATGCAAACTCGGAAAAATAAACCAAAAGCGAACCAACGCATTGGTGACGCCCCTGATGTTAGAGGTTTGACCAAATACTAACAAGTAGTCCATTTGCAAGTTTCGTCGAAAAACAATTATATAGAAGTAGAAAGAACATTTCCACACAAGTGCGGAAGCTCAGACCATACTCCTAGAGATTTCTTGAAAAAGTAAACGGCTTACTTAATTATCAACACTTGAAGTTATAAGCCAACTTCGCTTGATAAAACTTGATAATTGGCTTACTTGTCCTCTAGTGCACAGAAGAACGAAAAAAGAAAGCTATGTGAAGAACAGAAATAAACAGGTGTTTGTGGTTAAAAATTTGGAAGATACATTTTTGTTCTTAGTCCTACATGAGGAGTATAATATAATGGTTTAAATTAGATCGACTTTCATCAAGCAATCCTGGCACCAAACGCTAAATAATCATATAAACTTATCGTTATTGACCAAGTACAAGCGGATTTATCGACGGGGCCTTATTAAAACATTTCTAGTAAAGAATTAGGGTTTGAATTGTAGTTTCATATCACATACTGTCATTATTTTTGCTTGATTCAAGAAAACAACCAAAATATTACTTAACCACTTAAATGTTTACCATTTAAAAATAAAACCGAAATGTAATGAATGCATCTAGATGTACCTAATACACTGTGAAACCGATTCGTTGGATACATTGTGGATTCGATGTAAAATATTGTCTTTATCTTTAACTTTCGTAGATTCATGTTATTCTGTTCCGTTTCTAAATCTGTCTGTCTTAGCGATCGCAAGTAAACAATACCTTGACAAGGGTGAGAATGGATGAGAGCTAGTAGCAAACTGGGTGAGTATTTTCCGTCTTAACAGGATAGGTTAATCCCTTTATCCCTGCCATATCGTTCTATCAACATTATACCTTGTTGGGAACAAACATTTATCTGTCACATAAATGTCCGCTTCGGCCGGGAATCAAACCCGAGATCCCTCTGGGGTACGGAGTCGATTTATTCTTTGAGACTTGACCCTCATGGGTCATTGTGGACGTAATAATGAATTCTCGATACTAGTAATTTTACTACAAACTGGCTGTATATTTTATAAATTAATATTTTTTGACAAATCAAATTTGAGTACGATTTATTTTTGATTGTTGACTGTACATATACCTACCTGTATGACATAGACATATTATATTGGAATTTTTACTCGACTTTTTGTTACGCATCATGCAAAAATCACCGGAAATATTTAGACAGTATCATCAATCAGGTTAACTTTGACAGCTATCGAGCAGATTTTGCTTATATAATTTTTGTAAAAAGATATAAAACATAAATATCTGGTAATGTTTTTTCTGAAATCGTGAAGAATAGAATTCTAAAATGATCTGACCCTTATTTGTAAAAATTACATCAGAAAAGTGCGAAAGTACGAATTGATGATTGAAATATTGAAGATTCTGGGTGACTGATCAACATTTAGAGGTTCTGGGTAGCCATAATGAAAAATAAAACTTTAATATAGTAGACAAACAGTTAAAAGTTTTTCATATAATGGTAACAAAATTGAGATCCAATCGAGTTGACATTGAGCATAGAATTATTCCCAATACCATAAAGAATATAAATCGAAAAACAATTATCTCTTAAAAAATTACAGTGACACTTATTATTTCAGTAATGTATTGCAGTAACCGTCACTTAATATTTAAAAATTCGTTTCATTTCAATCCGTCCATGAATAAAAAAGTTATAAATCAATATTATCACCAAACCAAGTCCTAAAACAATGCAAGTGTTATTTTTAAGCATAAGGCGTAATTTTTCTGAAGCGAAGCGACGTCGGTTTACTAGTACATGATAACAATATACACATTACTTTTGCAATTCTATTAGGGACATATGTATATTGTTTACAAATATAATGATTACGTTTCCTAAAGTGAAGAATTGACAAATTCCTCGTAAAATTTGTCATGACATCATTGTTATTGCACTTTGATTGCACGCACTATCGTATTCGTATTAGTATCCGTTGACACGAATCACGCATCCATTGAGCATCCGTGAATACCCGAGGGTATTGCGAACATGCCGCCATTCAGCTGCACACCCAAAGGAATTTACACAAAGGCAGTGATTCAGCTTACATTGTTACTCCCATGACAACGAATTGGTGACTAAGAACAGGTTTCACCAACGCGATGAGAGCTGTTAAGACGGCATTTGATTAACAAATCTATAGTGCAAATTAAAATATAAAAAATAAAATTCCAGTGACTAATCGAATTGTTTCAATTACGGTCGATAGATCTGAATACGATCGATAGATTTAACCACGATAGATACGTCTGACAATACTGGATAGGTTTAGTGAAACTAATTTTAACTAGGATCGATATATTTCGGTTTATGAATGTAGAAAATATAATAATTACATACAATTTCGACAAGACTTATGTAATATCGATACTTGGAGTATATCAATGACTCTCGGTAGCATTCGTATTTTGTCGTGCTTTCGCTTATTATACTATACATCATATTGACTAATTGTAACGTGAAGCTAATTGCTACAAGCTAATTTGTTCTGCAGTAAGAAAAACTCGATGATAACCAATGTAATACATATTTCATTATGCGTATAAGATGCACTTAAATAAAGGTCGAGTTAAATAAACTTTTGTTTATCAAAAGTCAACAAATTTTAATTTAATTAGTAATCAATTTTATCTTTTTGTCAAAATGGACGTGTTAAAGTTGTAACAAGTAATGTATGTCCATGTCAGTGACATTTTTCCTAACGAGATCACGAACTTAAATACGTCTTTACTACAATACAATTGACATACATAATATGTACATAGAAATGCCAAACGTTCCGATCGACTTGAAGAAACAACTTTAACTCGAACAGCTAAGTTTTTCATAGTCAGTCGATTAATTCACATAGTGACCAGCTTGCAATCCAGACTATTTATTATACACACGACTCGTGATGGACAGGAAGTGTACTCTTTGAGGACAAAAGGCTGTCTGATTAGCCTCGACGAGACTATGCATTTTTTAAATGATTCAGGTCTCATTGAGGGCTATTCATATTATTGGCTACGCAGACATTTTGAAGCACTTCTTAATTAAAATTACGATTACTATTGAACGTGGATACTGATGCTTTAAGAGGTGCGACATATATTTAAATTTACAAATCGATTTAAATTTACAAAGTAACTTTAAAATCATAGATACTACTATCCTAGTGTTTTAGGTATAAATAGAGATATCTAATTAGTATAGTAAGTGTATTACAAAGAATAATCTGTCAACTTGAATCAATGAAAAAAAAATTGTGAATAGAAAACACTAGAGAGTTCTCCATTTCAAAGAACTAAAATCCAGCACTTGTCACTTTATATCTTTCCTGCATTTCAAACTGAACGTAGTGATGAGCGGCAATGAGAAAAGAATAAGACGAAGAATATGCTGATATCTTTGAAATTAGGGTAATATTTCCATGACAATCACAGCAGACCGCAGATCGCTATCGTACATTTATTTAATATCGGAAATGATATGTCTCAGGATAAGAAGATAAGGGGTACCCTAATCAAGCTTTTATTCTCGCTAATAAGTTGCTTACATTGTTGTATATTAATCTTGAAGAGACATTACAAAAATATTTTCTATTGCAAAATTAGACTTCATTGTGTCAGTCCAATCACAATACCTAAGGTGCCACTAACTAGGAAAATATCTTAAGCATATAAGCATTGGTATCCTAGTGGTTCGAACGCCGGTCATCCACTAGAGATTTCAAACTCAAAAGTGCTCGCATTTCTAATTTCTTAAAATATGTGCGCATTACAGCATTACAAATGAATTATCAGTTCTTCGGAGATGGAAAATATTGTGAGGACATTTGCATACCCGAGAGTTCTAAATAATTTTCTCAAAGGTGTGTGAAGCTGGCCAATCCGCTCTTAGCCAGCGTGGCGGTCTGGAGCGTGAACCTCTCTCATTTTATCTCAAATATGCAATACTGTTGTTACAAATGTACAAATGTTTCGAGTGATACAATCTTAACATATACAAAACATACTCGCACCAAAACATCATTATTAATTTATGTCATATCAGGCGCTTCAATGTTTTACCCTGTTTAGTATTTTTAGTTACGTATCTTATATTATTTTAAAATAAAACATATTTTTATAGTATTGACTACAAAAACACTTCTAAAACATTATTTACTTAAAAGAAATTCCGTATTAACTTTTATCTCTTATCCGCAGGAATAGATCCCATTTCCAGAAAATAAATCCTCCTAGTGTACCCATAATAGAAGTTATAAATATGCCAAGTGTCAACTTAGTCTGTATAGTGGTTTTGACGTGACATTCTAAAATGAAATGAAAAAATTGAACAATATTTTTTGAAATCTATATCGATAACAAAGCCTACCTACAAAGATATGTCCCAATAATATTTAATACACAAATTTGAAGACTTTACCGTTTCATTGCTACGAAAGATAAATAATTAATAAACTGACATCACTGCCCTACGGAGAACATAATCATTAATAAGCAGCACCGCCCTACCAATTTCGTTTTCTAATTTCAAACATTTAATGGTATATTTTTTGTGTTTACCTCATTTTATCGTTGTAGGGGTCGGTTCAGGAAGTTCAACGAATTAAAAACCACTCCAAATCCTTTTAAATATTCTTACTATCTTCGCCAGATAAAAAATTTGTTGTAATGTTGACGCATACTAATGTTGGCGCTGTCCTGCCCGACGGTTGGCTTGCCTGCTATTAGAGAGTTCAGTAAATTTTCATCAAAAACAAATTTCCCGTAATTCGATAGAAACGTCACCTACTACAAAGTCCAATCGTGATCCTAAACCACCGAAAATTTTTCATCAAAATCCGTCGTTTAGGAAGAGTTCAGGCACATAAAGCGTTGCAGGATAATTTTATATATAAAGATAAGGAGTCTAAATTCCTCTCTAAACCTAAATCTGTACAGAGGTCACCTGACATAATACATACAAAAGTTCAATAAAAATGGTAATCTTGCTTCTCATTAACAATGTGTTACCCCAATACACAACTATTCTATTACAAACATTTCAAAAGGAACAAAATTTTGAAAACCTTCAAAAACACTTTTAAAATTGGTTTGCAGTTTGCATATTTTGTTTTGTTCTTTTACAGCAACTTTGCAGATGTCTTCTTAATTATCTTCAATTGAAAGCAATTACTTAACAACAAGTGTAAAAGGACCATTTAATTGACGTAAATATATAATGGCCACATAAAAAATGTATTAGCTTATTTCTCGCAAATTGACGGTTTCGTTTAGAAGTTTTTATGATTAGTATTGTATTTTTCGTATATTACACAAACAAATTATTGCGTAAATTATACGTAAAATTTAGTCTTATTTTAAAATAAATGTTTCCTGGATTTTTAAACCACGATAATTATTGATAATTATTGATAGATACGACTACAGTCAATAAATCGATAGATAAATGAGAACGATAGATGTGACAACGATCAGAAAATTAAATCCAAATTGATAGAATTAACAACAAACGTTAATACACGCACGTTAATAAACACAGCCCTTCTATTCTCCTCGTTATATAAAAGACGAATAAACAGAAGTAATGTGTCTCCCTCTCCCTCTTACCTATTCTTCTCTCTTCGCTTCACACTTCATATTGATCATGAGATGATCAACAAAATAACTCCTTTCCATATCGCAGTATCACAACACGAGCTAGCTGTCCTAAATATGGTACATTAAAGTATTAAGCCCCACGACGTTCCAATTGAGCATATTAAACGTCTTTGAGTCTATGGCATGGCACGACGATGAGTAACGGGGGGACATCGTTATGAGCACCCCTGTTTGTTGTTCATTATCAATTTTATAATGACAGGTCAAATACAAAAACGCTAAGCTTTGTCTGTAACAGACGACAGAAGAAAAAATATATATACTTAAAAAGTCACAAACTAGTGGATTGAACTTCGGTCACGTGCACGGAAGATTTAATGTTGAATCTTGGACGCACATCTAATAATAAACATATTACAATTTGTAATTAATCTGCAATTAATTTTAATTACAAACGTAAACGATTACACACTCACACCTCCGCAGTAGTATTCCGTGTTGCGGGTGGCATGGACGTACACAAATATCACGGTCACAATCGCCCATGACCCCGAGAACATTAAACAGACATTTATCTGTCACATTTAATGTCTGTCCCGGCCGGGAATCGAACCCGGGATTTCTAGCTCGGCAGGCAGGGTCACTACCAACTGGGCTATGGTTGTCAAATAATATAATTAAAAAACTCATTGAGACACACAAGTGTTATTATTTATCAATTTTATTACTTGCCTTTTTGTAGTTATTTGGTAACTACCTCAACCATCAACTATTCAGTGATTGTGAATAAACAAATACTTTACATATTAAAATTTACTTTTATGTCTGCTAATAAGTGTTTATTAGGCTGTTATTAAAAAATTCCTGCTCATTTACCCAACAATACTAAAAGTATCCCAATAAATCAACATAAGATGTTTTAAATTAAACACTACAGCAATAATGTTGATTGAAAATGAACTGTTATAGATGAAGTTGCGTCCGCTTACAAATTATAGCGCTCCATTTGGAGTAGCTTAGTTATAGTACTTAATGAGTTATGATGGCGCTTCTCCCCTTCGCACTCTTCATTATTTGTCTAATTTAAAAAATAAAGGACGGGTGCCTAGCAGTTATCAACCTGTTTATAGCGTGACAAATTCACATTGTAAAGGAAATACTTCAACTATAAGTTGCAACTTTGAACATTGGTTAAGATTTTTTAGCTTGAACGAAATTTCACTGAGTTCAAGAACCACCCAACGACCAGGACTGCTGGTGGTAATGAATACCGCTGCTCATAAATGTCTACAACACCAAGACACGATCGAAGCGTTGCTAGCCAAGGTGCAAATCTTGGATCGGCTAATTATCACCGTTCAATGAATAACCGTCTTTAGGTCCGAGCAGTGACCAAATGTTAATACTTATCCTAACTGCACGTTAATAAAAAACGAGTTTCTTAGTATACCCTGCAGATATTTTGCACGAGGCAGTAGCACTCAATTTCTTCTGTTGTTTACGTATTTATTTGTTCTTCCGAGCATAACGCTGAAAATTTTGAAAGGCTTAAAATCAAGAGAATCATTTTACATCTAAATCGGTTTGATAAAACTTGAATTACAGTTTAATAGCTCCATCGCAATATTCTTATACAAAACGGAACGGAGTCTTGGCGGGACTTGCGTTGATTGCCTAGGCGGAAACTGCAACCCGTCTAGCCTACCGTTCTCCGTCTCCAACACTGCATCCAAGACATAATAAATACATTTTACAACGACGACCTCGTAGATCAGTTGGTAGTGACCTTGTCTGCCGAGCAAGAGATCCTGGGTTTGATTCGGATGGTCTTAGGTCGTAAATGTTGCGATATTTTTGAATGTCCATGCCATCCGTCGCACAGAATCCTAATACGGGGGTGTGTGCCAACGTTAATTTATTTATTTTGTATGATTTAATCATATTAAACAGTAGTAGTTAGTAACAGGTACATATGATTATTAAATTTCATTATTTTGGGTGTGCTTTTTACAAGTTTTATTTGCAAGTTCGTGACTGAGGACTGTTAAACGGTTCATACCTGCATTTGTATAATTAATTACTTCATCCACTTATGGCGGAGTTAAACGATTTACTTATGCAAATAAAGGTACAACGCGCTAAATAACTCTAACCAGACTGCTAACTAAATTAATAAATAATAAATTATTAATAATGATTTTAATAGGGCAAGATTTTTTATTACTAATAATGTCGTTTTTGTCGCTTCGGTCAGGACTGGGAAACTGGGATCTCCCTAAATACAGCCACTAACAAAAAAATACTTCACTTCATTATTTTTATTTTTTAAATGAATATTGAAACAAAAACTTGACTCCGTAACTCAGTTACTTTATATTTTGTCAACAAAATTGGATACCTTACCTACATGATCAACACTTGCGACCAGAGACAATTCTAATAACTAAATCATGGAAACATCAGTAGGTACGATTGCGTTTGCAAATGCCATATTAATACTCATTGAAGACCAGAGATCAATAAGAAATGACAACTAACATCGCGATGCTGCCAATAGCATACATTAAATTCTATGATAGCAATGAGGCGTAAAATTTTTATTCCCTCTTAGTTACAAGACTCTTAGATAAGAAGATAAATTGAATGGATACGTCGTCAAGTGTAAATGTTTTTACTTTAAAATGATTACCCAAAGCAGTACATACCTATGTATATAAGTACCTTTTAAACAAAACTTTATGTATATATACCACGCTGGTGAACGGTGTTTGAAATATGACGTCAGTGCGAGTTTGGCCACTGTCGACACTCACTCAACTACCGACCGCGCCCGCAATGTCTTTACTCGGTCGATCTCTTCACATCGTCAACCCGTCGAGCTATGAGTTACTTAATATAAAGAGTAAGTAAGTGTTACTGTCAAACAATTAGTAACTCACTGTAGCGTATGAGTTACAGCAACGTTAGAGATCTAAAGCTAGACATAACAAGTGAACAATTATTAACGTAGCTCATAGAATCAACCGGTGACAATAGCCTGGCAACATAGCTCGAAGGATCAAAAACCGCTATGGAAGCAAAATTCGCTGTTTGATAACTTTAAGAAGACAGTAAATATCCGAATCGGTCTAAATGTCGGTGGTTAGATTAGTTCAGTAGTGCACCTTCAAAGACTGGCTGATGTATTGATGGATGAATAGAGGTCTAAAGAATACGCTGCTCTATGATTTTAAACTAATGTCATCCCGGAATTTATACATTTTATTATGTAGCGGGTACTCACGGTACGTTTTTATTTGTTGCCAATATTTCGACCCAGTTGCATGGATCGTGGTCACGGTGAAACTGCGGTGCCGGAAAGAAATCGTCGACAAGCTGGTGGCAGATTAATCTATCTACCATACGACTAGTTCGTTTTTCTTTTATAGTTACCGTATCACGACACACGACACTCACTGTATCTTCACGCACTAAACTTTGCACTTTGTGTTTTACATAAACTATCCACTGGATTCCACTTTGTGTTAACTTAAAACCATCTTCCCTGTTGAAGATCCTCGGGTGTTTCTTGATCTTTATCGCCTCTCTTACTAAACGTGGAAAGTAATGTCGCTCAGAGGAGATTACTTGAGGGTTATGTAATTCGATCCAGTGGTTAGCACCTGAATTGAGGATGTGTTCGGCTACCGCGGATTTTATTCGGGTCGTTATTTTTGACTGCGCTTATATGTTCCTTTATATGTTGGGATATAGCTCGTTTTGTTTGTTCTATATAAGAGCTCCCATAGCTATAATCAACCTTATAGACCCCGGGACATGCGTATGGAATCGTGTATTTAGGTGAGCGAAGATAGGCCTCAAGCTTCTTATAGGGCGTAAATATACATTTTACATTATACCTTCTACCCAGGATCCTACCTATCTTATCCATTACACCCTTCACATACTGGAAATATGCGGATTGCCTTTCGACTCTGTTTGTTGTGTCATATCTCCGTTCAGGTCTTCTGGTTATAGGGTCGAAATATTGGCAACAAATCAAAACGTATCGTGATTACCCGCTACATAATAAAATACACGCTGGTCTATTGCATAATTTCACGGGGAAAATGAAACACTAACTCTATTTGGTTTTTTTTATTTTACCTACCTAGCAGTACACTCGATTTTTTACACGTTGACTTTAGAATTTCAGCAGAAAGTATGTGCTTTGTCGAGAATCGCACATATTTTCAAAATAACGAAAAGTATAAAAAATATAAAATAGATTTTTTTTCAGGAATTTAATAACAGTTACAATCATTACTAGTTGCAAGTAGATTTTTTTACTATATTTTATAATGCCAACGATTTTATTCCCTGTCCTTTTTCAGTAATAGCCAACGCCATAAAAGTAAACATCACAGAAGAATGGATACCGGAGTTCGGTTGGGAAGTCACCTGCTTCTGGGACATTCCGTTGGATGACAGTCTACAATCTGTAAGACTGTCGAACAATGGAATGCAGTTCATGATCTACAGACCGGAGGTATTGTTTTCTTTACAATATTTTACGTAAATATTTTTGCAGTCAACCGAATATTTGTAGCTATAGCAAGTGATCGTACTTTCTTTCTTACCTTCTTCTCATTTCCTGGCCGACAACGCATCAGTGATACCCTTGGTCTTGCTAATGTCCATGGGCGACGGTCACTTACCATCAGGTGGCTCGTCTACTCGGTTGTCGCTTAATAACATAGAAAAAGGGAATACCACAGGGATATCACTGTAGTCATATATATACATATGATTTCCTATTAAAATGGGCCAGCGAATCCTACTCCTAATGTATTGATGTCAACTTTCTACATCAAGAGAGGGAAAAAATATAAAGGTTGTAAAGTGTACCTACTATCAATCTCAGAGTCAGCTTAATATCGATTGTAACCTACTATTCCCTTCTTAAGTCAACCGTGAACACACTCTCAATCACCCTGGCTTTCAGTTACTTATAATACGTCAATGCTTGATTACAATCCCAACTGATGGTAAGTGATTATGTAGTCTTAATTGGTAAAGCGCACTAACTACAATATTCATATATATTAATATTCTTAGAGGTGTCAAAGTATGCCAATCCGGACTTGGCCAGCGTTACGAATCATGGCCTTTACCCCTTTCATTATAAAGAAGGCCCGAGCCTAGCGTTGGGACAATTATAAGACTTAATTATATTAAATGTGTAACATTTACATAAGTATATTTGATCTGTATTAACTTAAAAATATGTCTTTGATTGTTTTTTTCTTATACACGAACCTCTGTGTATACATAATACCAAAAAAAAGTAATGATGTTACCATTCTTTACAATCATAAAAATATTAATTTGACCGTGGCTATATGGCGTAAACTAAATAAAAGTACATAATGCTAATAACAATGCCCGAATGTTGTCATCAACATTGCGGAAGTTCTCGTTTGCCGGAATTTGTCATTTCCTCAACTCGCCGGTAGCCTGCCGTGTGCTGTGTGTGAATGATGAGACCATTCAAAAAACAAAATTACTTATTAAGAGCAATTGGCAAAATGACACCGAATAAAATCTTAAAATAAGTATAAGTTTTTTTATAACAATTTTCACTAAACGAGCAGACCAGAAGAAGGGATGGTTAAAGAAGTAGTCAGTGATAGCCAGATGAACCTTACCAATATGCACTAACATCGGGATGAAACTAACTTAATACAGAGCCCTCCTATCTCCAACAGGAACGACCTCGTGCCGTAGAATAACGTCTTTTGTCTTTACAGAAGCATGGACCGGTGAAGGCAGATGTTTTCGGAAATATAGAAATAATGATGACAGTGAACTGCGAGGTATCAGAGCCAGGGAATCGAAAAGGGCGATGCGTGCTCAAAGTGGAACCACTCCAACCTCCCGTACACAACTTTGCGGTGAAATGCGAAGTGTCCGGCGAAAGGCCGACCTTTAAAATAGTGGAAGAGGAACACATCGTTAAAATTCTTAGTAAGTTGCGCAAATTACATAATATGTCTAGGCATAATTATAAAAACGACGTTTCTTCACAATATCTTGTACGTATAATATGTTTCATCTTACTACTAACGATTATAATCATAATAACAATAGTAATAATGTAAGAACTGTATATTATTGACAATAAGCCACATACTTGATAGGATCAAAATCTGTAATTGTCTCATTTTGAGGCTCTTCGATCATGACCAAAGCATTAACATCCAAGCAGTAGACAATAAATCCGCTTTTCAACTGGATATCCAACTTTACATCAAAACAGATTTCATGGTTGATTTTTATACAGATCATATTATGATACGATCACCTTGTGCATTGAACAGCAGTTTGAATCAATGATATTTATTTCGCCTAAACTACAGCCAAACCACAGTGACTTAGATCTATTTCTAAGCATTAAGTACAATCTAAGTGTCTGCTTATATCTTCAAAATGAAGTAGAATAATTTAGATATATGATCGAAAAGCTAATCAAGTGTTTTAATTATTGTCACTCTGTCCACCTGTTATATGCCTTCGTTCTATCTAAATAAATAAAAAAAACTAAGACAAATAAGCATAAAACCAGCATGTCAGACATCAGATTGTAGGAAACAATCATTTTTATGATTATAAATCAATAAAAGAAAAGTTTTAGACTTTTTATTCATCACTAGGCAAGGACCAGATAGGATTTGAAAGTTAAATACGTAAAATATATTTAGTGTTTATTATTATTGAAATTTAGGAAAAGGATGGTCGACTGTCGCTTAAAATCGGACGGAAGGCACGCTTCATCAAATGTTCACATAATAATACAAGTACCAAATGGCAATTATTGAGGTATACCAGATACCTACCCTTTTTGACATATCGTAAAAAACAGTGACAGAACTCCTTACAGCCTGTGTTATTCATATGTTAAATATTTGTTTTTTAAAACAGTACCTCCGTCAAACGCTACAATGGTTTCGAAGGTACAACAAGAAGACTCCCAAGCACACGTTTCATTAAATTGCTCGTCGTTTGGCCTACCGGCGCCGAATATTCTATGGACCATCGGGGATGATAAGGTAGGAGTAAAAAATATTGATGTCTATCAAAATTATATTAAAATGGATACAATCGATAACAAATACAAGTACTACTTTGACGCAACCCCCCTCTCCCCCCTAAATTGTGCACGTCAATTTGACAAACGTCATAAAATTTGAAATTTCGAAAATTGAATTAATTATTAACTTGCTTTAATCTTTAAATGGTTTGTCGCTTTCTTTGGTTTCATAAAGTATATTTTACTTGGGTTATCGTACTATAAATAATATTTATGTGTCAATGAGCCAATTCATAAAAAATATGACCCTTCAGTCTTTAGCTGCGATCAGTCCTGATTACCATTATGCACGCAAACTGGACTGAATACCTGGAAAAAACACTTGGAGCCCTCGTCCCTTGATCAGCTGCAAAATGACTTTGAAGCGACTCATATCGCAAAGTAATAAGTTACCTTTCCCTCAGCGTGCTCAAGCCGATTTCACGGGGCGAGCCTGGAACGCAACATCAAAGCTGTGGCACGTATGGTCGTTTCTCTCATACACGCCGGCGGACACTCCGTCGATTGTGAGGTGCACTCCAATAGCAACAGTCGACGGTGAAAGCGTTAAGGGAGTCCCCGCGGAATTTAACTCTGCTAGAAGATACCTAAGTATATAATATGCCTTATACTATCTTAAATTATACAACATGATATAGATCTCTCCCAATCGAAGATCCTAAAGTGGCCTACTCATCGACCGTTACAAACCTTAAGACGATCGCAGCCATACGTTAACCTGTCTCGATATATCATTGAACTTTGATATATATATATATATATATCAATCAATATATATATATATATCAATCGGTGCATGTAACTTCTAATAGATTTCCGATTAAGGTCACAGTCACACAATGTATGCTATTCCGTTATGGCCATACATAAAAATGAAACCACGGAATGACCCCATAGGTGGCATTGTGATCAAGGTAACAAATTCTGTTAATAAATCAAAATTATAAAAGCATACGGCAGAATAACTCCCGTTTGACCAGCTAATTTCACATTTCCAAAAACAGTTGATCCAAACCACTTTCTTAATTGAGATTTAATTGTAAGTACTCACATTCCTACTATTTTTAATTGCAGTTGCAACATTCCTAGTCTCAGCTGCGATCCTCGCGTTGCAGTTCCTGAGTTGACCGCATAGACTGAAGAAAAATGGACAACTACTTAAAATAAAACGATAATTAGTTTCTTTGTTTTTTTTTTTTTTATTCAGTAGAAGTATCGTTATGAACGATTTATAGAAACACGTAATGAATTCAGTACATATAAATACACTGACGGTC
This sequence comes from Megathymus violae, assembly GCA_003671415.1. Lineage (NCBI taxonomy): Eukaryota > Metazoa > Arthropoda > Insecta > Lepidoptera > Hesperiidae > Megathymus > Megathymus violae. The sequence goes on along the minus strand of PDGT01000065.1, from coordinate 2,116,664 downwards.
ATTATTAATTATAATTAATAACTGAATAAATATATAAATGTCAAATAACATGTGAATAAAAAACATGACCTTTACTGACAAAATATTATAATGATTATATTATGTAAATAAACCTATGTATATAAAATGATCAAATCAAATTGAAGTATCAATTTAATGACAACTTATTAATGATGTCGTCAGTATAATTATCATAGGATATATAGTTATTTATTAAGTTAAGACAAACCCACATTGCAGGGTCATTTCTATTTTATATAACTGAAACTTAAATATAGAAAATCAAAGCTTTTAACGAAAATCATCAATTCCTATGCTTTATCTTAGTATGTTATTCAGATTAAAACTTTAAAAATATGTAATTAATATTTAAATGAGAAAAAAAAACATGATAACATGTTACGAAAATACATTATGAAATTAAAACGTAAGTACAAATAAAAAAATAATTGTCGTTATAAACGCTACAATGTGGGAGCACCTTTAGAATTAATCTTGGCAAGTCTCAGTACAATTACAACAATATAAACGTCATTTAGATGATTATTATTATTATTTATTTTCTTTGGTTACATTATTAAAGAGTATTGGATTCCATGAATACACCACTTGACTATGAACATAAAAGGTCTATATGTATAATTTGTTTTTTTTTTTATTAATAATAATTATTATATTTAATAGAACATCCTAACAACAATACAATGTGCGCAATATAATTATTTAGAAGACTTAAAATGCGTAAATTTATAATGTTAAAATGTGTTTTAAACAGTTGTAAATAAAAAAAAAATTTGGACGAAATGTGATGAAATTCTTTTAATAGTAACTTCCCATAACATAAATTTAAACTCTATAGTTATAATATAAGATTTCTGCGAGTGATATTAACAGAGCAAAGGACATCTCTGCGTTAAAAGAATTATTAAATATGCTAGGATTTGCCTACCATAAAAATTATTAATTAATAATGATATAAAGAAATAAGATAACACAATTATTTATAACACATATCATTCAATACTCGATACATGACTGTTATGAGCAATGAGATTCATTTATATAACAGTAAAAGCAAAAAAAAATTATATTCGTTTGAAGTATATCTCGGATACATTCTATACAACTATGTAACACAAAAGTCTGGTTCCATTTAAACCAAATTCATAGGCTGCAATTTATCTGTGGTATGTTTAAGCTATTCCCAGTTCCGTTATCAATCTGAAAATATTGTAATCGATAACAGCACATTTTCATTCGCACTGCTATAATAACATCAATACTACTTATAATAATACAAAAAAATATAAATTTACAACGAGTGAGTGAAATTAGAATTAAAAATTGATATTGAAATGTTATATTGACATGAATAATATATGTATACGTCTCTAACCTTATTATCACAGAACCTTTATTCTTCGAACTACCGACTCTTTTACTCGCTCGATCACAATGAAAGAGTGCACATAATTTGACAGAATGCATAATTATAAAAGGTACCTTGCCCATTTCTTTGCGCTGATAACTGACACTCAAGACATTTAATAACTAATCTCTGACAAGACTGTTCCGTAGGATAGAGAAATTGGAATGTTTTTGTATTATCACAGAAAAAATAATGAAATACTGGCATTACGTTTTCAGAATCGTTTAGCTGTTAACCACAGTTGAGGTAAATCAGTCGTATTATTAATAATATACTTAAAACTTCAATTATTTATATCACAAACCTTTTATGTTATTTGGATTCTAAAGTGTTTTAAATTTAAAAAGCAATTAGTATTAAATCGAATTATATTACATTATTAATTATAAACCAAATCAAATCGAATCACACACATGTGCACTCATCTTTATTGCATAAGATGGACCCTTCACCACCATTAGACACACCATGTAGCTCACTCATGTTCAAATGTTATGACTTATTAAAATAAACTAACAATTATCTATCTCCTTCCAATAAAATATAAGTTGGACACAAAACATAACAAAAATAAAAATTTCCTAAATATGAAATTTTAATACACAAATAGTCAATATAATAAACTTAGGCCAAGACAATGTATCTACGCTTGTGCGTTATTTTATTATCAAAAATTTTAATTATGATACTATAAGGGTTGAAGACAGACACAAAAATATGGGCATTATATACAATTACTTCCTTGACTAAACGCTCATTAGTACTTTGATGAATGGCGACATGACATTGTATGAGACTGCGCCATGTAAACTCTTAATTCCTCTAAATTTCCCGATTTTTTTTAAGACATTCATTTTAAGTAACGAAGCACGAGAAAGAACCTTTTAGCACGCACGTCTTGAAGCACGAGAAATTTAGCAAGATCATGTAACCTTGAAGACGGTTCATTAAAAAAACTTAGTTCTTGAATTCCGGAAATAAAAAATTGAATCCTGTATCAAATAAATAAATTATAGCATTATGACGGTCCAGTACAAGTATTGTACGAAACGAAACTGATGAGTGTGGGAGAACTTTCAATTGTTATCAACCAAAAACTATTAATAAATGTATTATAGTACCTAAAATTTCAAATTATATTAGCATTACTGCATCTAGCCCCAACAACATACATCCTTAAATCAAAAATATGCCTTCGGACGTATCTCATAAAGAATAATCGAAAACGCGAATCGAAGCAATCTAAACGCCTTTCTCATTCTCAAAACATACCTATAATACTATTTAAGTTATCGCAATGAATCCACAAATACAACGACGTATTAAACTTTGTACTTAACGGTGAACGATGAATAAATGGTCAAAATATTTTTTAAATTGATACTTTTTCTAAATCCAAGTTGTCACTAAATATTAAATTTTCAATCGCATTTACATATACGTCGCCCGTTACATTTTATAATGTTAAAACATTAACATTATAAATAAATTATATTTTCAATTACAGATTATGTTTTCCGCAGAAACTGAAATGGGATATTTAATAAGTAATAAATCTAAGAATACGATAATTTAAACATAAATATTGACTAACAGTCTAGCCTTCGGTTAATTACTATAATAATTTTGGCAAATTTATACTCGCATCACTTAAATATGTATGAGTTCTCAAAAAGGAGAACAACATAAAATTTTACTAGAAATTCCACATCAATAGACAAAAATGTATACGATGTGGACAGTCGCTGTAAACTGTTGATTCAGCGATAGGGATGCAACAGGATGCATCTACATTCATTCGGGGAATCAGGTCATTCAGGAATCTCGTTCAATTTTACTTTTAAATCAATTGGACTAAATTAACATGAAATAATGTAGATTACTGCGCTTTTCGTACAGAAAGTGCTGCATAATCACAATATAATTAATATTAATTGTACAGTAATTATTGATGACATTATTAAATTATCAATAGCACTTTCAAAAGGATTCACACTTATCATAGTTTAGATGTTATTGTGTTTAATACATAAGCATCTTTATGCAGCTCCTATATATTGATATTTCAAACCGTTTAATATAAGAGTAACCATAAATTTCACAATAGTCATTCTAAATTTATATAAGTCATTTTGTAAGTGAAATATATTACGTTTTATATATTATTATGCGGACGAGGTTAAAGTATCTAACTTTTAAGTAAAAAATTTACTCATTTTAAAACTGCATAACATTATACGGTCGATCATTTACGAAAATACTTTATAATTATCGCGACATTTGAGAATAATTAATAATTATTTAATAAGCACAGACAAGTTTACTTAAATACATTTTACATCGCAATTTAAAAATATATAGTATTTATTGTGTACAGCATAAATATAAATACTGAAACGAATATAATATTAAAAAATATTTTGATTGTTATAATTAATCATACTTTGATAGAATATAAATAAGATTTTCTTTGATTATTTTTCACTAAATTTTAAATGAGAGGTTATTCGAGACATTTTATATGTATATCAATATATAGATATATTTTATGAGTTACGCCGTTTCCACGGTTTATAAAACAAGTTCCTAATATCTGCGTAAAATATATCTGTTTAGATTGTCCGTTATTATACATTAAGTGTGTATTCCGTCATGACATTATTAATTAAAATTTGCATTGTTAATTATAATTACTAGTCAATATGTGATAAAATAAACGTTAATAATAAAATGACGTCTCTATTACGCCGCTGATCAGCAGACGGACGGACAGACAAGCAACCAAGTTACGATTAAACATGAAACCGGATATTGAGGATATATAAGTAATTATTGTTTGTGTTGATATATTTAAATTACATAAGATATTAATAATATCAACTTCTAAAAAAAATATTAAAACTTGTCATAAACGTAATGAACATATAATAATATATCACTTCAGATATAAAATGCAAAATACTTTCTTTTCTTATTAAACGAATAATTTCGAATAATTATTAATTATAAATTATACAAATACTATTATTTGAGATAACTGGCTGCTCAATACCAGAAATATTGTGTGGTCAATACTACAAAGTACCATACAATGATAATATAATAAATAATTTATAGTTTAAATTAATACAATACTGATATATATTCCAACTTACAATTATTACTAAGTTATAAAACATGGGATGTTTACAAATGTCCATATTACAAACGAAATGTCTACATTTACACACATTTGTTTACAGTTCACAAACAGTACAGTCATCAGTCATATTGTAGATAAACTTGTGTTCTGGATACTATGATTATTATGAGCTAGTTTACTTACATGATTTTATTGCATGAAGCATTTATAAAAGGAGATGTCAAATGCACTTTGATTTGAATTAAATATTCCGGACTAAATAATTTTGTCATGATAGTTGTATCGAGTTTGGAGCTTAAATAACTAAATCTAACAATTGTTTTTAATGGCAATTTTAATCATTGCAACGTTGAGAGCCATCGAATCAACCGGCTTGACCCGTTTGACTACGGCTCTCACGTTTCTTACGCAGTAATAGCGAATGAAGTCTAAAAATCAAAGTCTTAGATATTACGCATTAAACATGTCTAAGACATAAGATTAATTAACAATTTGGTAATTCATTTATTTTTAGCGTTTCTTTCAAACCACGAAACAAATTATAACCTGCAAGTTCTTCGGATTGTCTTACTACTGAACGTTTAAGAAGCTAACTATGGACCAATTGTTTTAATAACCATTTTAATTCATTATAATACTTTGTTGTTTTACTTAAGAAAAAACCAAAGCTAGCAATACTCCAAATTACTAGTTGAGCCAGTTAAATAATTATGTTCCAGTGCCAAATATAATTATTTTTCATATTTAGTCTATCAAAAAAACAAAAAAAATTGTCGACGTCCCCTTTAACACTACTCTGAGATATAATTAAATGTAGAATTAAGTCAGTTCGATTAAAAACATCATTTAATCCACAAACTACATTCGTACTAAATAGTATTTATGATATCGATTAGGCAACAGTCTCGTATAATCTTTCTAAATAGACGCTATTAGATTATTACATCAGATTATTCAATCCTACTCCAACTTTGTTATGCCAAGTTCCCTGATCGTCTGTATATAAGGATACAAGCAGATTAAACAATTCCTCAACAGGAATTTTGTGTATAGTGCCCATCTAAATTTCTACAATTTATTTCTTTTTTTTTCATTATTTTTGAAATGTAGAAATTTAGGTTTATATAACGGGTTGATAACTGTATTCCCCCCCCCC
>PDGT01000065.1:2089051-2110932 GCA_003671415.1 Megathymus violae | reverse complement strand
CTCGCCGTCCAATTGAATTATGTACCGAAAATAAAATCATAATAATATCCAATCAACAACGTTAAGCACTTTAAATAACGATAAATTATAAAAACTTTTGAAAAAAACAAAGATTATACTTTGAACACAATAGCCAGAAAGTAGCTTCTAATAAAGAGACATATATATACAACACTACGTAAATACAACAAAACTTTTCACGGCACAAACAATCGTGATAATATAGAATCAAGCACAATATATCAATATCACAATATCTCTAAAGGTCGCCCTACACTATAACGACTCAACCGACCGACGTCGCTTCGACTCGTCCTCTTTCGACTTCGGTTTAGCAATAAATCATGCAGTGTGAGTTATGCCTGCCCTAACAGAGAAATGGCGAATGCTCCTAAGACACATCACATCTCCCTAAATCATCAACACGTCATGGTGGCCATGACCGTTCTGACATTGGTTGAATATTATATAGGGAAGTTTTGTCGCTTTTTAACCGACCTATTTTCATTCAAAGCAATTATATTTATTTATTGTTAATAGCCGACAAACGATCAGACGAGCCACCTGATGGTAAGTGGTCACCGTCGCCCATGGACATCAGCAAGACTAAAGTATCACTGATGCGTTGATGGCCGGAAATGAAAAGAAAGAAAAAGAACTGAATCTCAAGCTCCCGGCCGGAACACGACGAGTCGTCTGACGGCTGACTCAAGCAGGAGGGTGGTAGCTTGCCAGGCAGGCTTCACGGAAAAATAATAATATCACTAATAATATTAATGACTTAATAATAATATTGATAATATAATCCTTACGCGAAGCCCTACCACCAAGCAGGCTGGCTTCTGTCACCTCTTACGACACCTAGTTCTACCAGCATATTGGATTGGGGGGAGTATTCTAAACCGCCACAATACGGCCAAAATTTTATTTCATGAGAAAGCACGTAGATAAACATTAGGTGTAAGTGAATTATTATATTTTATTATTGATTAATTGATACTTAATTTTCATTATCCCGACATAAAGAAGCTACACTGACCCATTAGAGTAGCCTGTGTAACTTGAAGGAAATAAGAAAAACAATTAAATTAAATACCTTTCTGTACTTTGATTTGTAAAAATCAACAGTTGTATAATACCGAGTTGAGATGTACCCAACCGACACTTCGCTTGATCGAGAGGAACTAATATGTTGCATACTTCCTACTTATTTTATTTTCGGGTAAACCATAGCCCATACTGCAGGGTGAAATTTTTTTTAGTATAAACTTGAAATAATGCTAGTAAGAAACAAGCTCGAATCGCAATATGTTATTTTGAATCGAAATAAAATTGAGCTAAAATTGAGCTGAGATAAATGTCAGACGACCTCAACAGCTGGAAATATTTAGAATCATATAAGGTAGTATTTTAATGTATATTGCAATTATATTAATTCACGGTGCAGTTTGAAGCCAAGCGCGCAAACCCTTCGCACGTTCCGCTACACCATCGGAGTTATCTTGTATAATGGGATCCGGCTGGAATAAAAACAAAATAAGATTTATTGACACATTCAAATAATCAATTTTATCGAGTGCGGTTCATCTAGCAGGACCTGGATCAGCGATAGTATTCATTAACATTTCTGGTCCTTCGAGCCAAATTTGAAGTAGCCACCGACATCGAGATATTACTGAACGGCCGAGTATTATTTGTAAAAGTTTAAACCTCTACTTATACTGTTACCAATAATAATTTCGATAGAATCCAAATTTTAACAATATTGAGTATATTTATAAATGACTAAACTAATATATTAAATTGTAATCATACTGTAATGTGTAAGGATACGCAAGTTTGTGATAATGTGAAATTAGTTAGACAGAGAGTTTATTGCTCTTCAACAATCGCAGTCACACTCGTAGATCGCGGGTATTTCGCTTCGCATGGAGAGAACTTCACTTTCGTATTTGGGATCTTAACGACCCGCGGGCGGCCCTGCCCGCAATTTGTATCGATTCACAGGGCTTCCAGAATTTTCCATGCCTTCCGTATCAGCCCAATAATAATACCCGGAAATCGATAGTACAATATCGGGACAGGTAAGGACGACCGTGCACGCCCTTATGCCCTTATGCCCAAAGTATAAGACCGAAAGTCGCCTAAAGTGCTCGAGGTAGATGCTATCCCTACTTGGGTCATTTTATGGCCACTGTTGATATCAGCTGACGCTTCGAGAACCTTCGTAACAACGATAACTATAATGCGATCCAACTGATGTCCAACCATGCTAAAACTCTTTATCAAAACCTATAACAGAATTAGAATACTATCGAAGTTGATTACAGAAGCATTGCTACTCCTTAATAATAAATGTTGTTGTAACATATGAGGTTTCAAAAAGACTGCGTCAAAGGACTATGTACATACATGCTTACAGGGGTTGGTTCAGAATGTCCATCGACAGCAATGCCAACTAAAAGGTGGGAGTTAAAAGTAAACTCACGGCCGATAAAGTCATCCTCGTCTGTGAAGTAGTTGGCACGTTACAAGAGCTTGTTTCTGGTGACGCTGTAACGTGGAAATAAAAACATTACAATCATGTACAATTCTAATCATATATATATATATAATTTAGGTAACGAAAAATGTGGGTAAATTATTGGATTCCATTATCATCATACGTTAAGCTGATGTAAAATATATAACATGGAGATGCGACAAATAAGATAATAATGAAATAATCTAATCCAAGCGGGATACAATTAGTACGTTGGAATGCCGGAAATACCACAAAATGCACAACTCGTCCCGAAGCGCATATTGGCCAGTGTCCAGCGAACACGAGCACCACACCCTATTAACTTTAGTATACCTGCGCCCGCGCATACATTGCGTCAATTTAATTGAGGTATTATCTTCATGTGTGAATGATAAAGTAAATGCACTTCAAATAAAACTAATAGATAATTTGACACAGTAAAACGTTCATATGGTCACATTAGTATTAGTATTTCGAATGACTTGAACGCACGCAAATATAACATCACAAAATCCTACGATCCGAGATTAAGAACTTATCTGTATCATAAGTATGTGGCATATCGAACCCGCGACATCAATTGGGCTATGGGTACGTCGAGTAGATAATTAAGTTGATGGTGTTACCAGTATTCGGCCGCCTGGCATCCAACGCGCGCCATATGTCTCGCACGTCGGCGTGCAACGCGCGCAACGAGCGAAGCACAGCGCCGCCGGCTTCTACTCCGTTCGCTGCTTCGCTGCCCGACGACGCTTCGCTTGTTGTTGCTTCCTGAATATAAATGTACTACATACAAATACACTTTATTTGACATAAAAATATTATGATAGAAAAAAATATGATATACCGTTAACATGACAATTAATTTGATAAGTAAGTCACAAGGCGATTTTATCGCTGACAGCCATGTTTCCCAGACTACATTTGGATTTAAGATTTAAATAGAAATGACATGAACATGGGTGCGTAACTGTAAAACTATACAATAAATATGACTCTGCATGGCATACAAAGTGTACACTTGTACACACTTACACATACATACACTTGTGTTTTACATGCAACGAAATTTAATTATTGATAATAACAGACGACATTGCGAATTAGATATATGACGAGTTGCATATTATTGTGATATTGAACTGAGCATGCCTGCCTTTTTTTATATTAATCCAATAGTTAAAACAAAATCAAAAATAAAGTGCGTTACCATTTAATCCGATTGTAATTATTTCATTAACTTATTTTAATAAGTAAAAGGATAAACCATTTATAAGTACACTAGCTGACCCGACAAACGTTGTTTTGCCATATAAATTATTAATTATATATATCCCTAACTATTATAATTTTACTACAAACAATATCAATCCCTTAACGCAATAGAGCGTACATTATTTTTTGTTATCCCATCTTTAGCTAATACAAACTGGATGGTTTGCCCACTCGACGGCATGCCACGTATAATTGTCCGTGTGAAAAACATGGTGTGATATGAATTTATGATAAATTTATTTGAAAATGTCACTGAAATAGTAAAATGATTATTGTAAACGTCACTATTACGATTGATGCACAAACAATAATAATAATGGCCGAAAACTGTAGGTAGTGAGAAAAGAGATCTCATCCCTACTCCGTGCTGTTTACTGGGTCAGAAGTGACACCGGTAGACGCCTGGCGGGGATAACTGATCAACTGATAATTAAACAGTTATCGCCCTGAGCTGAAAATTATTGAATTAATAGTATCGCTTTTAAAAAATAGGGGTTGATATAAAACAAAAAATGCTCGTCGAGTACAGTTTAAAATTTCCATTTTTTAATAATTAGAAATTGCTCTCACATTAAATATGAATTTTAGTCTCTATAATCTGAGAAAGAATTATAGAGAATGTAGATCCATATGGCGGATAATTTCGCCAGGCGAGCTGGACTATCAATAGAACAAAAACAAACAGACTTGACAAGCACAAGCTAGAATAAAAAAATCCATTGATCAACATCGAATGTACGTAAATAAAAACAGGCAGGAACAGGAACATAACGAAAGAACAGAACGAAATAAAAATAATTAAGAGTATTGCAAGGCAATTAAAGGTAGATAAATTGTATGTCTTATGAAGAAAATAAACTCCAACAGAAAAGCTTCCATCGCCCTCGGTGCCAGAGACCGAGCGGAGACCTGCACAGCGCACACGCTCTGCACTAAACAAGAATAAAAAACAAAAAAAAGATGAACAGTAAAGATAAATTAATTAACCAAACATACATCTATTCAGCATCTATATAGTCCGTGTACTTCGGATAAATTAAGAAACGAGACAAAAGAATAGCAATGTCAAAAACAAACAAAAAGATGGAGTATAGACTACTGAACGTGACGTAAACAATAGAACAACGACTAGAAAATTTGAAAAGCGAACAGAAAGCCATCTAGTGATCACTCCCGGTCTCGGACCGAGCGGGGACCTGTATGGCGGGCGGTTGCGCGTCGGCGAGCTTGCGCAACGCGCGCTCGATGTGCCGCAACCGGATCTCTTTCTCGCCGAGGAGCGCGCGCGCTCGGTGTAGCGCCACCTCTAGTTCGGTCGCCTCTCGCTCCTCCTGCCGTAACGGCTACGTTTACCAATCCAGTAACGAAAATACATAATAAATACTGAAAAACTGTATAAAAAAACTTGCCCGAGATTATTTTTGAATTGACATCAGCTACTACTGAAAACCACACCGATATGGTGCGGTATCCTTACTATATACGTTGATTATGGCTAATTTAGCTTCAAGTATAATTACAAGAGCAAATTTTTGATTTTCAATCTCTTCATACCGTTAGGTGCAAGGTGAGCCCATGAACTGCCACAGGACGATTTGATATCGCTTGAATCCTCCTCATGTCCCGCGTCCCACACACATGCACTGTTTCACTTACCCTTATTGCAAAAAAAGAGAGAGAGAATGAATCACCGAAGGCGCTCGATGCATATAACGAAACCTCGACTCCCCCAGGGCCGCTTTGTCTCTTTTCTACGTTCTCTTCAGCACAGCCCTCCTCCGGCTCCGCGTTCCACAAACATGCACAGTAGTACTAACTCCTATTGAAAGAGAGAGAATGGCAAAGAGAGAGAGAGGGAGAGAAAGATAATAACTCACCGAAGGCGCTCGATGCGGCGATAACGAGGCTCTCGACTCCCTCAAGGCGGCGCGACGTCTCTTCAGTACTGCCCGAGCCCTCCTCATTCCTTCTCGTTCCACCAACGCGCGGTGCCTCACGAACTCCAGCTCTGGTGTATCTGCCGTCGCGACAGCGCCTGTTTTTGGGTGTTTAAAATCTATCTTTGAGTTGTATTAAAGTTATATACAATTGTAAAGATAGTATCAAATTGTAATTGGTTTATTTTACAGAGAAATTAGGCGACAATAATTGAAATGGGACTATTATTCGCTCTCAACAGTGCACAGATAACATTAAGAAACAAACTAACCAGCAGTTTAAACTAAACAAGATAAAAAGCTATCAATGATGGTAGGCCTACAGTGGACAGTGGACTTAACGAGGCCGATAGCTGGTTTACTATATTTATCTATGTGTCCCAACCATTTGTGAAAATATTGGATATTGCCAAAACCAAAACTCCGATGGAAATAGGAGCATAGAGGAGGAGCAAATAGAAATATTTGTTATAGATGTAGGTAACTCTTGACGACAATAAGCAATTGATAAAATGGTAATCCAAAAAAAATTCACTGATTTCTCAATTATCAAACAAACTTAACACAAACTGAAGCACGCACGCACGCAGGCACGCACATAAGCTCGCATACGTCAATAAACATATATTAACAAGTTTTATATTAACTACCAGATAACTCAAGGAAATTTGTTTTAAGATTCGTTTTATATATTTTTATTTATATTGCTTTAATACCTGTACACTATAATTACTTACGCATATGGTATAAGGCACTCACTGGCACCGATTTCAGTTGTGCGCTATAATGCATTTTATACGAAGCGAGAAAGCCTCTATGACAAACATATTACCTGACGGTGTTAATCAAAATAAATACACACCAAGTTCAGCGAAAGGATATCGCAAGCTGTAGGCCGGCTGGCACGCCAAGTCCGGGAACTGGTCCTCCAGGTCGTCCAGCTTGCGCAGCTGTTGACGGAGCGACTCCAAAGGGCTGGACCAGCCTTCACCACGCCTATAACGCCATATAACAATATTATTACCGTTCGACCACAGTCAGAAATGTTTTTGTGATTTGCAAATCATCAGCAACCATGTTCTGAGTGCGAACATTTTCTGTCTTGACTGTCACTTCAATATCGAATGCAGTTTTGAAATTAAAAGCTGATTCGGATGTTATAAAATAAGTACTTTATCTGTATATGTTTGTCGGATAAGGGCCTCGTATTCTAAAAGTGGCCTTATTGAGCGTCACTATGAATTCGTCCAACTCCGCACCGTTGTGTCGTTGGAACGGTAAAGCTCAGCATGTGCAACTCCGTCTCCGCTAACCAACGCTTTCAACAAATAAAATCACATTTGGTTCCCACAATGTACCATATTTCACGTACATTTAGTTAAAACTAGCAAACATCAAAAACAAAAATTATCTTACATCTATATTCGATTTCAACTAAGCATTCGCCGGAGAAGCTATTGTATGTACAACTTTCTTATTTTAAGTGTCTCTTATTTTTGTTTATAAGTAATCGTATTAAAAAACTGACCGTTATAATTATAATTAATAATAAAAAATATAAGTTTTATATATGCAGAAAAATATACATACTTAGGGGAATAGTTGAGACGAGATGTTGAAGCAGATTTTAATCTTGTAAAACACCGCCGTCTACCGTGACCTGCACAGGAATTGATATAAATTGAGTTATGTAACCCTGTCCATGCTACCCGCAGCACGGGAATAAATCACAAACATTGAATGAATGAATGAATTAATGAATGAACGAAGGACTAAACAATATGCATTTTAGTCTGTTGTTTAAATAAGCGAAAAAAAGTTTGCATACATACTGGCGCCGTTGAGGGTATCCTTCGGTTTCTCATCGGCCGTCGTCGCGTCCGACGAGTCTTGGCAGTCCGTAGTGGCACCTGACAATTGATAGTACATCAATTAATCACTACACTTAGCTTGTCCGCGTTGTTCCGGTCCCCGGTATACACCGACGTCAGTTATCTATCAGTGGTCTGTTAATCGTGCGGTCTATTGGATGTGGTGTGTCATAGAACGATGATTTCTCGCGGCATATTTATTCTGAAATTTAATAAAAAAAAAATTGATTTTCGATTATTTCTATTATCGTTGACGTCGAGTCTAAGCTTACCTCCCCTGCACATCGTTGCCTATACTGAACAACGAACAGCGCTCTGGCATCGGGTCCCTTGCGGCGCAATGTGAATTTTAATTTCAATTCGTAGTCGCTGGGGTTTCTACCAGCCAGTAAAGCTGTTCTAGCTCCCTGGTGATCTACTAACCTCCTCAAATTCACAATTAAATGTGTTTAACATGTTTCGGTCGCGGAGTAGTACGGTAAGAGAACGGATTAAAGGTTTCCTTCTGAACCAGCAACGCGTCGCTGACACCCCTGATGTCGTTGACGTACACGTCCGGTTCGGACCACTTACTTTTAAACCTATAGTTATCTCTGAAGAAAGTATAATACGAACATACCAGTATCCCTGTCCTTGTCCCGCCCTGTATCCCTGTCTTTGTCCCGCCTACGTCTCGGTGGCTCTCTGAACGCGACCGCCGCACGACGCGCACGCGGCTGCTTCATCGCTGACGTCAGGGACGTATCTGCCGACTGGATCACCTGTAAATTAAATTTCAAAATCATTTATATATTTTGTAATTAAAGTTAAGCATGTCATCTTTTGCTTCTACTATGGTTTCGGATACGGAATAGCACGCTCAGCGAGCATTTCTTTATAAAGAAATTTTATACATATTTCAACTATTTTTTTAGTAAAGCAGGTTATACAGATATTATATAGGTTATACGTATAGGTCACTGCAGCCAATAGACGCATCGCCAGCTGGAAATATGAATCCCTATAATTTTTTAAATACATCCTAATCAACTCAGCAGACCTTGTTCAGCAATATATTTAATTATGATGCATTTCGATTTAAAAATGTCTTTATAGCCTAAAGAACTAAATTAAAAACTTTAGTAATTATACTAAAAAGTACAAACTGTCAAATGCCGTTGACAAGATGGTTGGGGTTCGATTTGGAATGTCGACATTATAGTTCCTAACGGAAGCAAATCCTACAGCAAACCGGGATCATAGTGTAACGTTCGAAATATACATAGCACGTGTATGTGCCTGTGGATTTTTTAGTTTCATTTTTCACTCGAACGACGTCCACAATGAGAAATTCGAACTATTGATGCTTCTTCAGTTCCACTATCAACACTTGTTATCACTACTTCCACCTAAGACAAAGTACCACCCACATCGTCTGACTAGTGGCGATCCCCGACAGTACGATTACGCAATCGTTTCTACCGCGTACGTCAAAACTGCGACGTGAGCTCCCCACACATATCTTCCCGATGCGTCACAACACGGGCTTCTTATAAAAGGGCATAAAAAGAGCTCCCCTTCTGACCGGCGACGCATCGGCGACCCCACAGTGGACGCCCACGTCCACGGGCGGCTACTCGACACCAGGTTTGTTAATAACAAAAAGAAAACCTGCTACCACTAAATGATATTCCACCAGTATTGAAATTTTAAACATGAACTCACGCTCTCCTTCTGGTTGTTGTTCCACCGATGGTTGTGATTGTGGTTGTTGTTGTCGGCGTGTCGGTGGTGCGTGTTGTTGTCGGAGTACGACGTCTCCGTGTCGTGGTACTTGACGGTCGGGTCGGGGTCGGCGCGCGGCCGGGCCGGCTGCGGCTCGAGTGGTGCGCTCGCCGACGTCTCGTTTACCTCTTTACATCTATACATGTAATGGAATTCCAACTGATCGATTTCTGTACATGAACGATATATGAAAAAAAAATATTATTAACGCAATAAAACCCAAAAATATTGTTGTTAAATTTTTGTCTGTTTGTCTGTGCTTCTGTTCCCGCTAATCTCAGAAATGGCTTCACTAGTGTATTGCAGTAAGCATCACTTAATACTTAAAGTTTGTTCCATTGCAATACGTCCAAAAATAAAAAGGATAAGACTGCGAGATAAGTCTTACTGTGATATGCCGGTAGCGAGCGGCTGCCGGTACTGAAGCACCTTCGTGTACCATGAGTGAAAAAAAATCTTTTTACTTGTTAAAGTCCGTGCTTCAATACTAATTTGTACTTCAATCCCACCTGAGGGTAAGTGGCGATGTAACTTTAGATGGTTACGCGCACCGGCTTAAAAAGGTATATTCACTCTCGATATGAAGTCATCCATGCAATAATCGGATGGTACCACCACTGTTGCCGACGACTAGTGACCATCGGAGCAGCACCGCAAGCACAGTATTCCAATCTTTCGCGGTACGCATAAGTAATGGATAAGTAAAATGGATCATTCGTAAATTTTTATTAATTGTTGTAAGAGCATTTTAATATCAGTTAAAAATTTACGATCTGTTTACCTATTTGCTTAACACTAGTTTATCTACTTAACAGCCTTAAATATAGTAAAAATTAATAATATCAAATACCTTTCAAGCGATTGATTGTTCGCCTTGTGAGAGTTCGACTTCTCCGTTTCTGAACCTGTAGTCATACTCATTTCTCTCCTCTTGTTTCGACGCTCTATAGACATCTGTAAAATGAGTATAATAATTTAGTATAATAAAATAGACGCTTACACAATTGTAAAGATCTAAGCCCCAATGAATCTCCCCCCAGACAGGCGTGGCTAATGGGAAATTAAATATTTGACAAAAAAACCACTGTGAATACTCAACTAATAGATCGTCTTAAATTTGTAACACCTAAAAACAGAGGAAAAGAATAATAAGACAGAAAAAAAATTGGCTATAAAGAAGATGGAATGAACGAACCGTGTTACAGACTTCCATCAACGATGGTGGTCGATTACCATCAAATCAGCCATCAACTTGTTGGCAGTGCATTTAAAAAATAGTTACACAGTGTCACATGGCTGCAAAAGATCCATATAGTAAGGGATGCAACAGTAACCTTGACGTCATGTTTGAGCCTCGCGTATTTCTCCTTGAGACACTTGTACTTGTCAGAGAGAGATCTGTCGTCGTGTAATCTGACCGCCGCCGCCCTCTCCCCCGCCAGTCGGGCGCGCAGCTCCTCCAAGTGGCACGCGTGTTGCGTGCGGAGGCGTTCCACCTGGAAAATTCAATTGATTACCAAACATTCTATAGATTGCCATAAGTTAATATGACTTTATTTTAAATAATACTAGTACAAACGCATGATACAACGTTCCATTTGGTAAAGAATATACTACAGAAAATCCAACAAATTATTCAAATTTAATTTAGTAGCAAAAGTTGTCTGATATTAAAATAACCCTGAAAATGCATTATTTTCTCAATTAATGTAATTCTGGAAAATTAAAATATGTCACTAACGTTCCATTATTTTATGGAATATGTTATTTGATATTTGATTGAAAATTTATGACTGGATGTTTCAATAATCTCTACTTAAGATATAACACACAACAAACATATTAAAAACGCAAGTTCGACTTGTAATATTATTTAAAAAATTCTTGGCGCCATGAGGTGTAAGAGACTCCATCCATGAATATAAGCAAACCTGCCCTGCTCGTGCACCGCGGACCGTGTTGCCAACATTAATTTATGGCAATAACTTACTATTGTTGGCGGTTTCTGGGTTCTCTACCGGTGCGGTACCTATCCTAGTGCGGGGGTGTGAGTGTGTAAATGTTTATTTATTTATTATTTATTACTCCCATTACATAAGTATTGAAAATGAAACCTCGGCC
This sequence comes from Megathymus violae, assembly GCA_003671415.1. NCBI lineage: Eukaryota > Metazoa > Arthropoda > Insecta > Lepidoptera > Hesperiidae > Megathymus > Megathymus violae. Next base: position 2,099,440 of record PDGT01000065.1, on the reverse strand, counting down.
CTATAGTCGTGCCTCAGGTCGGTAACACGCGACGTGTGCTCCTCTCTCAACGTTTCAATGGTGGCTCTATTCTCTTCTATCATCCTAGATCTCTCCCTATTCAGGTTATGTTGTAGTTGGTCTCGGATTTCCGTTAGTGCGCGATCGTTTTCTGTACAAAAACAGACATACATACATATATTTATAATAATATTTATTATAATTTAACGCAATATGATAATACTTGAGACGGGATTTATCTACAGGAATGTTTAGGAAAACTCAGCTCGTAGATTAAGAATACTCATATTAAAAGAAATTAACAGTAAAGATGAATGGAAATAATTACACTGCAATATGTTTCCCATACATTGCATTATCCATATAAGTGTCGGTACACAAGATATGCATAGGAGGTTCTTTGGTTTCTCCTCAGTATTACACCATATTTTTAAAGATGCAGAATAAAACTATATGACCATAAATATATTGTTAAAATACCTAAATGTTTTTGGCTTTGATCAGGTACAATGCTATCAAATTAATCAGCATACTTCCGTAGCTCTTGCGTACATCATGGACGTCTCTCAAAAATGCTGGTTTCCTATCAATGTGTTTCAAACAACAATGTGATTCAAATATCAGAGGGACATCAAAGATTCGAAACCAGATCACCAAACAGAAAGGCCGAAATTAAAATCAATATAGCATAACTATTAATTAATAATCACCAATCTCCAATTCCTCCCTTAGCTCTTCCAGCTTCACATAATAACCTTCCTTCAATTGCGCCAAGTTCTCGGCGTGTTGCTTCGCCGCCGTTTCGATTTCTGCTGCGTATTTCTTCTCCATCTCCTTTAAAGCATTTTGTACTGCTTGTTCGTGACTCTTTTCTTCTGCTGCCAACGTCTGATAAAAAATTAATTATTGGATTATTAATTAGTACAATCGCTCAAAATACGGTAGTTCTAAAATTGTTTTAAACTCAACTGTCATGTCAACTGTCAAATTACAAACTTAACACATATTATATAAGAATAGCAGACAATGTAATGAATAGACAAAAACATTTGTCTAACATAACAATGCTCAGAAATAACTTAGATTTTATTTGAAATAATTTAAACATCAATAATTGTGGCACTCTGAACTTGGAATTCTGTCACACCACTAACAAAATTGTGAAGTTGAAATACCGCTTTGCATTTTATTTAAATTCAATCATTCACAATTCGTCAAATTAGATTTTTGAAACTTACTTCTTCTATCTCCCTTCGATGTCTTTCTGTTTGTTCTGCCAGTCTCATCCTCTTCTCCGCTAAAAACTTTTCTTCCCCTTCACGCAATTCCTCTTGCAGCTCAGCCTTCATTCTTTTTTCCTTCGCCACCCACTCCATTCTAATAATCTCCAGCTCTTTCTGTAACGACAACTCCAATCTTCTCCTCTCATCTCCTTTATTCCTTTCCATCATTTCTCTTACTCCCATATCGGGTATCATTGGAGATTTAATAGGTTTAGGGAAATTCTCATCTTGAGTTTCGAATTGATACACTACCACTACATTATCGGAACTTGACTTTCCTTGGGAAAGAATAACGCCGTCCAATCGGGGGCTCGTTATGCCTTTGCCTAAGCTTGTATTAGAATCGGATGACTTTATTAACGGTCCAATCCCAGTTTTGTTCAAAGGCTTAAAAGTAGTTAATGGACTAGACCATGGTTTATTGAATTCTAATCTAGGAGATCTCTCTGAGCCTAAACTAGGAGTAGGAGAGAGCTTAATTTGTGATTTAATATCTTTAGGCATTTCTATACTATTAGATCTAGCACTTGTTCTAGTTTCTTCATCTCTCGTTGATTTTTTTGATTCCTCTGAATCAGAATGTGTGAATTTTGCTTGTTTTGGCAAAAAATCTATCTTAGGAACTTTTATTTGAGGTATTGGAATGTCGCGTGGCGTTTTTTGTTGAACGGATTCAGACGTTTTGGAATGTGTTGGAACTTTATCTGATACGTCATCAGATCTTGGACTCTTATCTCTCTCTGCGTCTCTAGCGTCTATTTTAATGTCGTTATTGTCTTTTTGTGCGTCATTAGAATCGTCTAAGTCGTTTAAATCTAAATTAGCAAATTCTCTATCGGGTGAATCGATAGATGTCTCAGATTCAATACTTTCCATCAAGTTTATCGATATTTTACTTTTTTGTGATGGTATCATTGGCGACCTGTAATAAACACAGAACTACATTTAATATAAATACAGAATATTTATGACATTTTTATGTTTTTCCACTACTTATATGAGTATTAAGTATACAAGCAAAATGACTTAACTTCCGTTCACATTTTACAAAAAACACCAAAAGAGTGACCAATGCATGACAGCTTTCAAAATATAAAATATTAACATAATAAAATATAATTTTAAACTCATGTTATCACAGACATCATACATTTTATTTGGGATACAAATTTTCGTATGTTACACCGATATTTCGCCTATGTTAAAAAGATCTTTATTCAGGCCTTGAAAATGATCCAACAGATATTCTAACAATATATATCGTCCTGATCTATACGCATACTGCATGCGTGATAATACAAATCGCACTTTATAACTTGTTGCTCCGGTCAGAAGGGTCAAAACATTAGCGAGCATATGTTCCGATTGGATCCTAACGTGACTACCCATTATAGTGAGGCAATTATTTGTGAAAATCACAGATGGCCGTACATACAAACCTTGGCCTGGTCTCCTTATCAGAGCCCGGCTCTTCAAGTGACACAGGCGTGGTCTCTATATCGGCTCTGCGTACGAGATCAGATATCTTTTGAAAGTTCTTCTGGAAAAGCTCTGGCTTGATGTAGTCTGCAGGGGGTGGACGCACGAGACGACGACGAGGAGATGTGCCTCGGTTGTCACTCATATCGGCGCCTGTTAGGAATTGTTTGGCGATACAGATTCAAAGAACATTCTGAATAAGGACAAGACCTAGCTATCCTCAGGCTATACGTCGCAGGACACTGTAATTTCCATTTAAAACTTGAAGGTGCTCGCGCATGGTGGTAAAAGTTTTGACCTGCTTGGCAAGCTACCACCTTCCAAGACCCAATCCAATAACATGTTAACGCGTTACGATTGCACTGTTGAAAAAGCAATCAAAAAGCCTATTTACCAATTGCATCGACCAACCATTGGCTTATGTTAATGTATAGATTTTCCTGTAAACTATGCTTTAGGACCTATATAATTGTATTGGCTCAGGCGGACGAACTGACACAGATTCCATCTGACAGGATGACGAACCAATAGAGAGACAGATGTCTACACAGATAAACACACAAATTCTAACTCACTCAATATTTCAAACTCGGCATAACAATACGAACTGGTCTACACAGTCAGCACTCGATAACACTATATACATACCTAGAGAATCCTTATCCGATCCAATACTCTTCAAATCTCTTGGACTGTCTGAAGATTGCGGTCTTGGCGGCAATGGTGGTCTCGTCGCCAATGGTGATAGCACGATAGGATTCAAAGGCACAGTGGATAAAGGTGACAAGGAAGGGATGACGGGTGATGAGGGAATTACGGGTGACGGGATAGGAGCCGGAGTAGCGCTGATGATGGAGCTTTGACCATCGTTCTGTTCGGAGGAGCTGTTGGAGCCAGGGCTCACTGTTGGTTCAGGTAAGTTTTCAAGCTTGAATCTGAGAATCAAATATTTTTTAGTACCTTTCTTTTTTGTACGATGCAAATAAATATTATTAATAACTAAGAAACTAACAAAAGAAACAAATAATAAATAAAACACTTTATCCACATCCAGTAATCCCGCTCATCTTTCTTAGCCAGTAACATGGATGATACCTTCAAAGTTTCGCATGTTCACGGACAGCGAAGACCGCTTACAATCAGATAGGACCTGCTCAGTTGTCGACTTTTACCTCGTTTACTGCTTCCATGTAAACAAATAAACATTGCTACTTTGTATGGATTATATTATCAGTATTATTATGCTTGATGGTAGGGCTTCGCGTATGGATTATATTATCTGTATTATTAGTAAGTCATTAATATTATTACTGGTATTATTATCTTTCCGTGAAGCCTGCCTGGCTAGCTGCCACTATCCTGCTTGAGTCAGCCGCCAAACGACTCGTCGTGTTCCGACTGGGAGTTTGAGAGCCAGTAACTTCTTTCTAACCTTCTTCTCATTTCCTGGCCGACAACGCATCAGTGATACCTTTGGTCTTGCTGATGTCCATGGGCGACGGTGACCACTTACCATCAAGTGGGTCATCTGCTCGTTTGTCGGCTATTAACATTGAAAAAAAAAACATTGCTACTTTCGTATCAACCAGTACTGCTATCTCAAATTGTACAAAAGTGAATTTCAAATTTGCTTACCTTACACTCTTCTTATCTTCGTCAAAACTAACCGCCTGTTTAGTTTTACCTAACACAACACTCTCAGCCTTCCTCTGCAAAGAATCCGAAGTCTTCTCTCTCAGAATGCCCTTGGGAGGATCGCTCTTGGTCACAGAGTCTTGCAATAGTGACTTCTCTGTATCAGGACTGGGGAGGTTGGAGCGGGATATCTTGAGGAACATGTTACCTTTACCTAAAATGTTATAACATTTTATAACGTTGTGACGGTATCAAAAATGTTTTAGTTCTTCTAAAACAGCAATTTTAATCGGGTAATGTAAGCAAATATGTCTTGGCATTTCATTAGAGTATCGGGTTATGCTGCATGGCAACTTTTATACCAATCAGGAACTAGATACTGCATATCATTAGGGAGCAACTGGACAGAACACTTTTCACCTGAATATTGATAAAATCATTGCTGGTCTAACCAATTGTTAGGTATTGACAGATCGCCCGAAGGTCTTCAACTGCAATCTATCAAAACCAAACACGATGACTAATCCTGTCATCTGATGTGTTTACTACAATAGGTACTCAGGATGTGGATATTGTACGCCGAAAATCTAATATTTCGAGCTAACTGCATGGATAGTAATCACAGGATAACTGCTACAGAGTAACCATTATAATTTAGAACAAAGTGTGCAATCCTATAATCATTTGGTCTCCGAAACATTACATACTAACTTATTCCTAATTATCAAAGAACCCTGAACAAAATATTTTTACGAAAATGTATACATACCCAGGCGGTAAAACGAGACTTGCGTCTATTGCTCGAAAGGCAACATTAATATTCAGTGCCGTCGAAAAACAAATTTTCTTACCACTTAAAGGAAGTCCCCTATCAATCTTGGCAGACGACAACAAAGGACTAAAATTCTCTTCTTCTGGACTGGTTAGGACATGCATTTTGAGATCTATTATCTCCGATTGTTGTTTGAACAACATTTTAGGCCTTTCGAATGTTGTCGGTCTAGTGGGTCCATCAGAATTCCTCGGCTTACTTAAAGAACTGTCGATACTACGCCGTAACGGTGAAATTCGCAAATCAATGAGCTTCTTGTCCAATCTTGATAGTGGTGCTAACGGAGGTCTTCCCAAGGGTGTTAAGCGTCTATTGGCAGAGACTAAAGTCGTATTTCCAGTATCTTTCAAATCGGATTGATGGTTTTCGCTATCAGTAGAGAGATCTTCATCATCACTTTCGATTTTTGTTTCGACGCGTTCTAGATTCTTGGTGTTTTCTTCGGAGGTGAGAAGTTCCTGAAATTGTAAAGAAAGTTACTCTGGGAGAGAGAGAAATTTGTTCAGAAGTTCAGTTTTCTTTAGAAGAGTGATGTTCCCGATATTAATACTAGGCAATAAGGCAAAGCCGATTTTACCAAATTTTAAACTTAGCAAAATTGAATGCTATTCCATCGGTAAATGTGTAAAAATTTATAATAAAATTCAGTTTCAATTGGCGGAAACACTACACATAACTATGATAATACTGTACATTAAAAATTGACGTCAGAAGCATTCTTATGAAGAATGAACCAGACAAACTAGACTAATAAGGTAGTATTATTTTCTGTAATTGTGAGTAAGAAAAAAAAAGCGCACGATTATGTTTGAATCTCAACTGTCATTGTATACAATTAGATAATTCAACGCTAATTAGATATTCCTTAGGTGTATTATATATATATATATAATGGCTCCATCTGCAGTCACAATCGCACCTGTACTGAAGCACATGTATCATCCTGCATAGACGCATCTCTGGCGCGCTTTACAATCTCCCTGTAAACATTGTCCAATGGATGCTCCCACTGAGTTTTCTTGGTTTCTTCATTATAGTAATAATGGGTCTGGAGCTTCTCGTCGAAGCTGTAAATTATGCCATTCAATTATAAGTACTCTGTCAATTTTATATTTTCAATGTGTTTTATACAAATAGTAAGTGGCCACTGCCACTCATGGATATTCATGACATCAAGGCTGCGAAACAAAGCGATGAAACAGCTTGTTGTCTAAATATAGAAGTGCAACCATTAAATATAAAAAAAAAAAACTTCACGGTAAAGTCCAGGACTGTGGTACTTAACAAGACAGGTAAGGAAGTAAACTGGGAGGTAAGGAGCCCAGCAAACTTCACCATTAGCCTAGCGCTATTGCCTTGTTTATTTATCAGCACTACACACCACAGCAAGGAGGTTGGCGTGGAATCAAGGTTGAATGGATCCCCTTACAGCACTGTTGGTTTAAGCCAGTGGAATCCCAGTTCTTTTATTCTCTTACAAGCTAGGAACACCTGCTGAAGTCAGAGCTTAACAAAGTGCTCATAATGTTGAAGTGACGTGAAATATGATTTGATTTGAAAAAAAAAATCTTATCTTTAGCTTTTCTAATGGAATTATTTACAGTCATATTTGGCCATAGCTTCCCCAATGTATGTATGTAGTTCCCCAATGTATGTAGTAGTATGTATGATGTAGTTCAAGTTTATTATATAGAATATCAAAACAGAGAATTAGATACCATTGATTGATTTCCTAAGCTAACATGATCTTTTTTATCATTAATGGTCACATTACATATTTTTATATTGTGATTTATATATGCTACAACGAAATTATCATTATTAAACATTAAATTTTGAAGTAGAAAAATTATTTGAACCCAATATATTGTAATGTCTGTTGGCTAGAAGCCATATGAAATCATTAAGTATTAAAATGTCACTTACTATGCCTTCCAAGGTGGAGGTAATGCTTGCATGAGACCATCTCTAGCCAATGGCAAGAGATGGCTCTCACTTTCAGGATCGATACCAAGCTGATGGGCATATTCAGTTATCTCTGTAATCAACATAAAAAAATGAAAGAAAAGTCATAACATGCATAGTAAATACTCACATTATCATCTACATGGAAATATTATGTCTATTGGATTATCCTTGCTCTTTGCTTGTGCAGAGACACAGTTTTATTATTTTGTTAATATCCTAAATAATTTTTATAAGAAGCAAAAACATACATTTATAAATGTATTCATTTATTTTTATTTTACACATTTTATTGTACATGTACCATAAATATGAATTATATTTACAATGCTAATTGCACAATCATAATATGTAGAATAACTTATGGGATATTTTTGTCCATTTAAAATATTAAAATGCTTGATATATAATTAATTGCAATTTTGTCTTAGTAAGTAGCAGTACTTAAATATATAAAAGAAATTGTTCATTGACATTTCTTAGTGTAGTGTAAAGTTAGATGCATTATGAGTTTCTTAATATAGACCTTTCTTCTCAATATTGTTTGCGGGTGTTAAAAGTAAGTAAAAGCACTTCAAATGAAAACAGTCAATACCAATAATGTCTATAAATATATTAAGATTGGAGTGTTTGGCAGTAAGTTTAGAATAAAGAATTAAGTACTTTTAGCAGCCTAGAATAGTCCATCCAATTCCAAGCTGGCAAAACAGGATGTCATAAGAGGCGACAGAAGTCAGCCTGCTTGGAGGTAGGGCTTTGTGTAAAGATAACTTTTCTTAAAAGTAGCTGGCTAATAGTAGATCCAAATATATTTGGAAGCTACAGCTTAGCATTATATGTTATAAATGTCAATAAACAATATTAAAATGTTTGTTTCAGCGGTATTAGAAGTTAAAACAATGTGTTCAGTCTGGAACAAGCATATACTTACTTAATCATTAGTAGATGCAATATGAATTTTTAACCAAATACATTTAATTGTTTTGATTGTCAATGAGTACTTCTTAGGTCTACTTACTATACTTCGTTCTAATTGGATATGGAAACTATGTAAACAAAGTATTCTTTTTGTTCTATTATCAGTATCTATGACCACAGATTACTTTAATTTTATAACGTCTGTGGTGGCCGGCAAGCCGCATAAAGTCCCGTTATTTTTTTATTGTTGTTGTTCAAGTTCAATTTTATTTATTTTACAGCAGGTAAATAATTTAAATAAATACGAGTTAGTCATGAATACAATCTAAATAGCCTTTATAGAATTTATGTATATAAATCATGTTGGAAATTTTAATGCTATTAATTTTATTATTATACATATTGCGTGGAACAAAACATTCTTATATCGGAATATAATACAACTAAGTTGCAAAGTTAATTAGAATCATTATTGCTGTAAGGTAATAATAGTAATTTATTGTTATAGGTATAGGCAGGCTTACCCCAAAACATAATATGTTGTGAAAATGTTACGAATCTCTTTACGAAAATAAGGTTGTGGCTGTGTGAGTTTTTCAATGACAAAAGTGTTTTATGACATTAGTTTTACTTCATTTTCACGCGGTTTAAAGTTCTTATTGATCAATACTAAGTTAATTTAGGATTCACAAATAATATAATGAGTAGTTTAATTTCATTAAAGCATTTGATTTACAAATACAGCTCAGTTGGTGAAAACTCTACAAGAGAATTTTAATGGTTTGTTTACAAAGTTTCCATATCCAATTTGAACGAAGTATAGATTCATTTTGTTCAGTGAACAAGTACTCCTAACATCTTATTTGAGAGACACACACTGTCTGTGACAATTTCTACTAAATTATTATAATAATAATTTAACAGATGGTAGTTTACTGACATGAATGTCACAAAATAGTAGTATTGTGTAAAGGGTTTACAGTGAGTAACATTGCTAGAACACTGAGAGTTGCTTACTTTGTGATGAAAGACATTGAAATCTTCCAAAAATGTTTGATTTACACTATAGAAAATTATTAAAACCCACTGTTAAGCAAAAAATATATTCCAAACAGACCCAGTGGTCTAGATTTTAGGGTACTAGGGGTGGAAAAGTGGCAGAGGTCCAGGGGAACTAATTTAAACTGGAGGTTGACTAAATGCCTAAAAATAAATTGGATCAAGATGTACTGCCCATGGTTCAAAGAGTTTTACCTCATGAGATTAAATCTGGGATAACAAAGAACACATAATAATTTTTCATTTCCACTCAAGAGGCTAGATGTCAATCCCGTAGAAATATTATCAGGGTTCAGGATGAATTTTTGGGACAATAGTACACCCAAGCAAGGCAAAATCTTTATGATCATACTATGAAGATTTGGAGGGATTTTAGGGGCCAAGACACTCGCTCAAACATTTGTAAATGTCTTCAGAATGTTATAGATGTCAATGGGGATCGCACAAATTTTTAATCTCAAGTAATTACATGTAGTATCCTAAATTAAAAATAAAAATGTGTACTGTAACAACTAAAATTGAGATTAAACAATAATTAAAAATCATCAAAAGATCAAATTAATGAAAAATTTTTGCTATCCACAAGAATTTTAATACAAACAATACGAACCCTCTGCCGAGGGCTGGCTGTTTTCGTCGAAGATCTCACGGCAAACAACCGCAGACGGGGAAGTCATGCTGCCAATTCATTCTATTTCATCTTGAACAAGATTTGCTTATCGCTATTAAAATCACTCAACACCACCTTAAAGCACATTATGTTAAAATTAAATTAATCCTGATTCCCAAAACCGACACCCCGATTTAGGCAAAATTTTTGATTCCCATTTCTCATCCTAAGTGACAAATTCTTTGACATGTGCACAGATAATTTAGGGATAGGTTACCACAAGAAGTAAATAATTTGCGTAATATAATTAACGTACACAAAACGATACTCTATAATCATCATGGGTTTAACCAGAACAGAGGGTGTCCTTAATAGCCCATTAATCCAATTAATCCAAGGGATGCAGGTAATTCAGAACCAGTTTTGCCGTAGAGTAACTAATGCCCACTGATGCGTTAGGAATGCCGACCTTCATAAGAACTTAGAGCTCCCTACTATCCAGCAACTCCTTTAGGGCTTTTCTAAAACCTTTATGATGGCAGCAGAAGATCACTCATACCCACTGATCAAGGGAGTAGCGGATTATACCACTCCCCCCCCCCCCCCCC
>PDGT01000065.1:2075791-2089039 GCA_003671415.1 Megathymus violae | reverse complement strand
GTCCCGTCATTAAATCCGGAGGCCGAGGATCGCCCTCCGCGATCCCCTCGATAAGCTCGCGGCTGACCTGGAATATCTACTGGCCACCCGAGCCAATCCTGAGGTCTTAACTCTCTCAAATGGTGATCATCCTTATGATGACATAAGACCTTTCTGATAATACCTCCAGTGTTAACATTATATGCGAATGCCCCCTAGGGAGCATCGATAGAGTCCTTCTACCCTATCGCATCAGACGAAGGCTTAGAGGCCGTATTGCACTTAGGTTTATCGGGAGTCCCACATATCCAGCGCAACCGGCTGCGCTAGTATGCATGAGTATTCACAACTTTTCTCCCGCGCATCTCCAAAAAATAGCCCTTTCCCTTTTGTCCAGGCGCAAAAAAAGTACTTTATATCTTTGTGTGAATATTAAAAAAACACCGGGATGTCATTTCGCGCTGGGGTTCCTTGTATATGTACAGTATAATATTATTTAGCAAAGTTTACCATATTTCTCGTTCACAAAATTGTATAAACCGATCCCCACAAACACTAAAATGAGAGAAAATGAAAGAAAATTAAATGTGTCATAAAAAAATTGGCTGCTAATATCACAGAGTACATTAGTATATACTGAAAGTTAATATTTATATGCTGAAAAATGCTCTTGTTGTATATCATACGTAGCATCTCTTTCAAATTAGAGAATATATTCTGTGGTCTGTACTACTATGGTGTCATAACTCTAATTAGTAAGTGGTCTGTGGTTATAGTGAATAGAAATTGTGGGGAAAAATATTTTTATGGTACAATAACGTATTATTTGCAAATCTTAAACGATACTAAAAATCTAATTGTTTTATTACAATGGCGTCTGTGAAAGATGTTGCTTCTTTATATCAAAGTTTAAAAACGGAGTGGTCTAAAGGTAAATTGGATAAGTGTGGTGAACTTCTCAACAAAATAAAGGTGAGCTATGATGACTTGTCGAATTCTAAACTATTCACATTTTTTTACAACTCTTAATTTTTCTCCAAAGCAAACGTTAATATAGTCTAGTTTTAAACTATCTCAATAATTTCATTACTTCTATCTTCTAGGAGCCAATTTTTTTTATGAAATATAAAGTTAAATTTATAAAGCGAACAAAGAAATTTATGTGAAGTAAATCACTGAACACATAATATTATAATGCAATACTTACAACAAAAATCCTGTACTTACAACCATACAATCCTCATATATTTGCGCAATATTTGTATTTTAGATCATGCTTTAATGAAAAATTTTATTTTATACACATTTTAAAATGTGCGTGAAACATCTCCTTTTCAGGTTGCGCTAACACAGCTCACCTTCCTCCCAAGCAATAATGCTGCTGCAAACCAGAAAGAGTTAATTCTTGCAAGAGATGTTTTGGAAATTGGTGCTCAGTGGGCAGTCGCTGCCAAGGATGTGAAGGCATTTGAAAGATACATGTCACAATTGAAATGCTATTACTTTGATTATAAGTGAGTCTAGCTATTTTTCCTAATTATAATCTTGATAAAATTATATTTTCTGTATTTTTAAAGAACAACTGGTGATTTTATATTTTGATAAAACAGATCTATACTATTACTGCCTGTGTCTATTTTTTATGTATCTGTGGTGCAAAACATTTAATAGACAAATACTGTCTTTATTGAAAGGTATCTGATGAATACAACTTATAAACGTTTCTACAAATTGCCGAATATCGTTATTATGGTCAAATAAAATCAATACACTTTAAGAAACAGAATCAAAAATTTTAATATTTTACAACAATGTGAAAGAAAGACAAAAGAAAGCATCATTCTCACTGCAGCCTAAGAATATTTATTGTTATAGTCATAATAGACTCATAGTTAGCTAAGATTAAGTAGGGGACTTGATTATTTTCGCTCTCATCTATAATATATTCATTAGTTATATACAGAATATGTATAACTAGAATATATAGAGCTCAGTAGCCTTTAAGAGTTGGGATCATTTGCCCAAGCCTTGTCATTTATTCAGCAGAGTACACCACGAATTGGTTGGCTTGGACTCAAAGATAACCTCACATTTTTAAGCATATTATCAACTTTATATTTAAAATGATTCCTGTTTATAAAATATCCTTTAAGAACCAGTCTTTTTATATTTTCTTTCAATTGATAGTGTGTATAATGATTTTGCAAACCAATATTTAAAAATACTAATGATTTTTTAGGGATCATCTTCCAGAGTCAGCCTATATGTACCAGCTTCTTGGATTGAATCTTCTGTTCCTCCTCTCTCAGAACAGAGTAGCAGAATTCCACACTGAGCTGGAGCGTCTCTCTGTAGATGTGATACGAATTGACCCATATGTAAAACATCCACTGGCATTGGAGCAATATCTTATGGAAGGAAGTTACAATAAAATATTTTTGGCTAAGGTAAGACAGGGTATGTAATGTATTCCTTATACCAATGAGAAAATAATTGTTTGTGTTTAGAGTCAAACAATAGGTTATAACACATTAGCAATCTCTACATTCCCATTTCCTGTTCTGGCCCCACAGTCATGTTACAATGTGATTTTGTGTGTGTGAAATTTACAAAACAAATGTTGTGACTTTAAACCTATTTGTTTTTCTTTATAGGCTTCAAGTTTAGTATTAATAATTTAGATATATACATGTGTATGAGCTTTGTGACAAGCTTATCACTGTTTTAATATATGTCACATAATTTATGGGTGGCCTGGTCCCTTCTCATCCAACTATTTCAGGAATATGAACAAAGGTGCATCAAATAGATGAAATTATTTTAAACTAGTAAAAAAACCCAGATTTTTATTGTTGTTTATATATTGATATAACTACCAATTTCAGAGGAACACAATTCTATTTAAAAATTGATTTGATTTTAAATAGAGCCAACTATGGTTCAGTGATTACCACTAAAGTATCCATGGATAAATTTTAACACTCACTGGCAGCAGAGTTTAAAAATGTCATTCTTAAGTTTCTACTAACTTAAGTCTTAAATAAACTGACATTGTATGACATATTCATGTGGTTGTTATTTCTAGGACAATGTTCCCGCTGACAGCTACATATTATTTATGGATACTCTATTAGACACAGTTCGGGGAGAGATAGCTGCTTGTATTGAGAAAGCCTATCAAAGCATACCATGTTCTGAAGTTGCACGTAGGCTCAACTTATCACGGCAGGCGGTTTATGAGTATGGAAGGAAGGTAATAAAAATGCCAGTTGTATCTAAATTCATTTGATATTTTTTTTTTATGTAAGACCATGTGCTGTATTTTAGTAGTATTTCTGTCATAGACATCATTAAATAAACAAGTACTTGATATTTAAGTACACATTTTATTTATTTATTTAAACTTTATTATACCTAATACAATATGGTATAAAAGGCAGACTTAATCCTAAAAGCATTTTCTACCAGTCAACCTTTGAGCTAAGCAGATATCAATGATGGCAGCATAAATATATGAATGTAAGAAAAATAAATCATAATATAATAAATGTTGTGGAATTACATATAACATCACATATACAATAAACATATAGTACAATAATATTTAATAAATATGTATTATCGATTTAAACATGAAAATGTCCATCATTTAAAAAGTGAACTTGGGTAAATGATGGTTCACATGTCCACGCAGATCTGATATCAACTCTGCACTTTCCATCAGACTTCAGCAGATAGTGGGCAGTGACACATTCACTAGAGCAGACAAAAAATATATAATTTGAATAAGATTGTTACTAATTTATTACTTTTTATAGATTTAATATACATATAAAAGATGTTTGATAGGGAAAAACAACTATTCTATAAAAGATATATATTTTTTTAAAACATCTCAATATGTTTTAATATATAATTTTAACTGAAAGTGGGTATTATAAAAAAAAATTTTGAAAACAGCCACATGGCATTAAATAAAATTGTATTTGACTTCTAAGTGAATTTGCCACATAGGTAGGTGCTGTTTCGAAAATTGAAGGAAAAAGAATAAAATCACTAGAAATTGGTCTAGGTAGTATTTATTACTTAGGCGATATAGTGACATTTTACGCCAATTCCTCCATTTTTGGTAAATTCACCATATTCGCTCCTAACATATGGTCTCAATGCAGCATCAACAGTTGCTTTGTGAAACCACCATATCGTACATAGAAAGATTCACCTAATAGTCTTATTTACTACAATAACATTTAATTTTATTCTGTAGGAAATAAGAAAATAAATGAATAAATAAAATAAATACAATTATTATACATTCTTTCAGCGCAACTGGAACCTCGGAGCTGACACCTGCTACCACTTTAACACTGCTCAGGAGGCGTGTTCTGCTGCTTCAGATATTCTTCCTTCAGCAGAGCTGGCTGTACAAACTATTGAATATGCTAGACATCTTGAAATGATTGTATAAATACTTGTGTAGTAGAATAAGATGCTGTCTGTTCATGGAAAATAATAATGTATTTATAACTATATAAAATTTTTATTTTATTTTTCCATGACATTGGACAAAACGTTTAGGACGGCTATAATTTTTTTATAAACTGATTAAACACGGTTTTATTATGTTATTCGTTTATTATATAATTAGTAAACAAAAGAATTTCGGTACACCGTCTCATCAGCGCACAGTTATCTACTTTGTTTTCTATTCGGGTTTCGTTAATGGTTCCAAATTATCAACCTTGTATAACTTAATAAAGTAGTCTAACGCTTCTCTGAGATCCCATTCTTTTAGCTCGAGGCATCTGTAATGAAAGATAATACATATACGATTAGAATATTAATTTATCTCTGATGCTACCGTAATCCCATGGCATTGCATTACGATAAAAATCTCGGAGTCACTGACAGTCTGTCAGTGACAGGCTCACTAGGCTATGGTCGTCCTTAAGCCAAACGTGGCGTTTTGGGTCCGATTCCGATCCTGGATCACGGAGCATACATTTTGTGTATACAACAGATAAATGTTAATCTTCGATGTCTATGCCATCCGCACCTAAGATCAACAAGATTTAGTGCGGAGATGTTCTCACAGCAACAAGCGTGTTGAATTTTAAAATTGAAAATAGAATGTGTCATACAATATCACTAAAAATCAATCGCCCTGTTGAATTTGTATCAAAATACCATACCGTACGCTAGCTTGTTTCTCCAATTGAGTCAGCTTCATAAAAATGTCAATTAGTTTCTCCTTGCATTCTTCATTCGGGGGGTTATCGAACTTAAAACTGAGTGGTTTTCTCTTCACCTTAAACAGAAAACGTTTATTTAAAAATTTCATGATAACCACCCTTTAAATACGTAAAACTGAAAAATGGTGGAATAACATAAAAAAAACGACAGGGAAGATCGTGAAATTAGATTATAAATCGGAAGATATGATACGACTCTAAAAAGCAATCTAATTATTATGAAAAAAAAATATTAATTGATAACTAGCAACCTGCTCTTACTTCGCTTCAGAAAACTTATGCCTTTGCCTGCCGTTTAGAAATAGCACTTGCATTATTTTAGGAATGGCTTTTTTTGGTCTATGAAGTAAATATATAATATTTATTTAAAATAAAAGCTGCAACCAGGTTAAATTTTATTGATTTATTGAACGTTTTATATATTTAACGTTATATCGTATGGTTCTATAGGCCAAATCCAACATCAATCAACACACGAGAAATGTTTTGAAAATAATATGTTAAGTTTCTTAAACCTTAATTTCAATTTGTATTCTTTATATTTGACTAGTCCTTTAATTATATTTTAATATAGAATAAGCTTGTAGAATTTTTTGGCTTCCGTTTCCACATGAGCTTGACAAAGTTTACATTACACTATTATCTGTTAATTTACGGAGTAGCTGGCCCAGCAATTACTGATGTTATTTTATGTCTATATATTTTATTTGGTATATCAATATACCAAATAAAGCTCTACAATAAATACTTAAAATCATAAATTGATATACAAACACTAACAAATGGTTCTACAATTATATAAATAAACAATAAAAAACTTAATAACATACGAGAAGAATACTCCTTTCACAAGTAACATAAAAAAGAATGAACCATAAAAAATATATAAAGCGTCAATTAACATTGTACCGGTAAAAAAGTTTAAAATCGGATCGGATCATATGAACGGTTTTGGCTGTATGGCTGCACGCTTTAGTATGTGAACGAATAAAAGAAAAAGGAACGCCATTGATTGGGTCGGCGTAGCCACTGTCAAACATTACGATTTGCGACGAGGCAGAAAGTTATTACAGACAATTGATTATTATTGGACATATTACGCAAACATGAAGAAACAACATCAGACTCGGCAAAAGACTATAAATGACCCGGTAATTGTTTCGCGTGTGAAAAATTATCTCGCGGAGAACGTCGACAAGACGTTTGTCGATGTCAGCCAAATGGCGCGTTCTCTCAAAGAGCGCTATCGGGAATACAATAACAGGAGCGACAACGCTTTCTGTCAGTTGGTTGAGAGTGCGTACAAGGTGGTATTACAAAGTTACGGTCTCGACGGTGCGTCTACGTCTGAGGGCTCAGAGGAAGAATCGGATTTAGAGTTGTTAGATGAAAACAGTAGTGCGATGAACGACCGCCTGTTAGCAATGTACAAGATGCAAGATAAAAAACGGCCAGCGGCCGCCCGCCGACCGACTGATAAATCAGGCGAGCCAATCGACATTCTAAGTAGTGATGAGGACGGCAGTGCCGCGCCCAAGCTTCCCAAAATCAATGACCAAATCACAATAACCCCCCACATACCCAATCGAAACGTTAATAGCACAACTACAGAAACATCTAAACCTAAACAAAATCAACATGTCTCAGAGAAAAAGAAGAAGCCAGACACAAAATTACCAATAATAATAAAGAACAAAAAAAACGATATTGGTGCACCAAAAACACCTAAGGTTAGTTTCGAGGACGTAGGAGGCCTATCTGACGTGATAACGCAAGTATGTGATCTAGTGTTGCATATGAAACATCCAGAAGTGTTTGCAGAGTTGGGGATGAAGTGCCCTCGAGGAGCATTGCTACATGGCCCTCCAGGTACAGGAAAGACATTGTTAGCCCATGCAATAGCAGGTAAATTGCAGCTTCCTCTCATAGCTGTCACTGGCACTGAGTTAGTTGGTGGGGTTTCGGGAGAGTCTGAAGAAAGGATCAGGGAGTTATTTGAGCGTGCTATTTCAGTTGCTCCATGCATTTTATTTATTGATGAGATTGATTCTGTATGTGGTAACAGAATCCATGCTCAAAAAGACATGGAGAAACGGATGGTGGCTCAATTATTAGCCAGCTTAGATAGTTTGAGTGATAGCAATGCATCTGTTCTTATCTTAGCAGCAACCAACAATGCGGATGCATTAGATCCTGCCTTAAGACGGGCAGGACGCTTAGAACAGGAGATTGCTTTAGGCATTCCATCTCTGAAAGCTAGGAATGAAATCTTATCAATACTTTGTAAGAAGTTAACTCTAAACGATGATGTAGATATGAATGCAGTAGCTCAAATAACTCCAGGTTTTGTGGGTGCAGATCTTCAAGCACTTGTGAATAAAGCCTGTACCTATGCTATTAAAAGAATATTTAGTGAGCTTAGGGCTTTAGCAGAGGAAAATGAAACTAACAAAGATGTTCCTGAGCCACCAAAAAGTAATGAAATTGAAAATGTAATACCAAATGGAGAGAAAGAAACTGAAGATACACCAAAAGAAGCAGGTGATGCTGCTGACAATACTCCAACAGAATCTCAAAGTAATACAGAAACAACGCCACAAGAACAAACTAAAGAGAATCCATTGATTGAAGAATCTAATCATAAGCCACCTGTAGTCATTCATAAGCCTGCAGATCCAGTAAATGAGGTATTACACATATTAGAAGACAGCCTTCCATACACATCTGAAGAATTAGTTGGTTTGTCAGTGAAGCAGGAGGATTTTGTTAAGGCTCTCAAAACAACCAAGCCATGTGCTGTTCGAGAAGGTATTGTAACAGTACCTGATGTAACTTGGGATGATGTTGGATCATTGAGTCAGGTTCGCAAGGACTTACAATTAGCAGTATTGGCACCTGTGAAGTACCCTGAACAACTCCAAAAACTTGGATTGTCTGCTCCAAGTGGTGTTCTACTATGTGGTCCACCAGGGTGCGGTAAGACTTTACTAGCCAAAGCAGTAGCCAATGAGGCTGGAGTTAATTTTATTTCTGTTAAAGGACCAGAACTTTTGAACATGTATGTAGGTGAAAGCGAAAGAGCAGTTAGGACATGTTTCAGACGAGCTCGAAATTCGGCTCCTTGCGTTATTTTCTTTGATGAATTTGATGCACTCTGCCCGAGGCGTAGCTCGCACGATAACAACGGTGCAGCAAGGGTGGTTAATCAATTACTAACAGAAATGGATGGTATTGAGGATCGGGAAGGAGTATTCGTGTTGGCAGCGTCAAATCGACCGGATATAATTGACCCAGCAGTTTTGAGACCGGGTCGTTTGGACCGCGTGATGTATGTTGGAATGCCGGCACGAGATGACAGATTCGATATACTGCAAAAACTAACTAAAGGCGGTACAAAACCTCAGCTAGGGCCTGATGTGGACTTACAAGTTATTGCAGAGTTAACTGAAGGTTACACTGGAGCAGATCTGTCTGGATTAGTTAGAGCTGCCGCCACAAATGCATTGACAAACCATATTTCAAATGGCACTTTGGAGCGAGAAATATTCGTGACTTTCGAAGACTTCAGGACAGGGCTCACCAAATGCAAACCGTCAGTTTCATCAAAGGAGCAACTTCATTATGAGAAGTTGCGATTGAAATATGCAGGAGGACTTGATGAGAAAGACATGGAAATGGAGACTGAACCAACAAATGAAGAATCTATGGACACAGTATGAAAAACATTTGAACAGTGGGTAATACAGACTTAGTAGTATATATTTATTTTTCCAATTATATCAGTTTTAGCCTGTACAATTTGAACGATTATAATAGTGCCAATTAATATTTATAGTTATTTTTTGAAACCCTTGCCTTTTAAGTTGTTGCTATAACAATATTCATTATGTTTGTATTTGAGCATTGGTTACATAAGTGTCCTTATTTTTTTATTCAAAGCAGTTACCTCTCAGGGACATTAAATATTTTTTTGACTGATATTGTAAAATATCCACTGTTTAAAGTTGGTAATTGTATTATATAAAATGATTCTGAACTCTGTATAAAATCTTTAATAGATCAATAGTTGGTACATGCAGCATTGTCTGCTGTCAAAGTAAATTACTTTTACAATTTAAAGAGAAGGTTAATCAACGTGATTTTTGTTTTTACATGCTATATTAAGGGTCATTTGTGGCTGTTTTAATACATAAAAACCATGAAAATTGTACTTTCATTTGAAGGTAGTTTATTTGATGTAGTATAGTCAAAGATTGATTGAATAGTGAACAATTTATTTTTCGATATTTGAATGATGTATGTGGTAGGCAATCTCATTAATCCATTTATAATAGAATAACTGCACATTCTGAATTTCGCAAGAAAATAAATAAAATATTTTTCATTTGGTTACTGTATTTATTTATTTATCTAACACGGTCAACTAACAAATTATATCTTGTTTGATTAAAATTTGAGGGAGTAAATTTCGCCTTAGAACTTTTCAGTAACAAGGGGGCTGAATAGCCACCAAATAAATATGAAGTTACTTCTTAAATGGTTTGATATTTAAATAAGCAAAACAATGCACACCCCTGCTCTTGTATTACCTGTGTCGAGCGTGGCCTGGACATACACACACATATATAACACACCACAAACCATCAAGACCAAATAAAGAGGTGTAAAGGAATCAAACTTGGACGCCAAATCTGGGCACTGAGCTACAGAGTATCTCTATACATTTATAATATAATTCCAATATTATAACAAGTAGGTATGATGTTTTCTTCTTATTGACATGCTACAGTGATAGATACCCTTGGTTTTGGGAATGTTTACTCATATATGACTGCGGTGACATCAGACCGTACAAATTGTTCGTAAGCTCGTTATTGAAATACAAAATTTTGATTTTTTGAATTTATTCCATTATTTTATTCACCTACCCCATTTCGTAGTGCACCTTTACAATAGATTAATCAATAGCGTAGGGTTTCTTTATAGAAGTAAGCCTCTACCATTAAGTTAAATCCTGATAGTATAAATGCATGGGCGTAAATTCATCATCTATTAAAATTCATTCCAGTTCTACGTGTTTTGGTTGCGAAAACGATGAGTCAGAGGCAGGGAGCCGGGTTTATCAATTTTAATCGATAATAAAACATCTCACAAGTGTTACACGTATCTTTAATACACTAGTTATATTGAAATTTATGACGGAATTATAACGACAAAACGACGTGAACTCGGTTTGAGCTTGCGTGCTGGACAAGACGTATTTTCAAACTGCTTATCGTACAGGTCTTACCTTAGCGATGATCTTTGTAATTCCGTATTCCCAATATTAAAAATGAACATAAGAAATCACAAAACAATACTTACCAACGTCCTCCTGAACGCAGCTTTGGCACTCTCCTCGGTCGGTTTGTCCCAATAAATCATTTCGTTCGCGATCTTGTATTCCACGCCGTTCGCCGTGTGCAAGTGTATAGTGCGCGTGAACGCCAACAGCTGATCGTTTTCCGCTAGCGAGTCCGCTGGTAACTTCACGATGCCGTCCAGTCGGATTATTGTCGAAGTCTCCTGTGATATAAAACTTTTTATATCTGCTGCTATGTGATGGTAAGGGTTTACTTTGTATTTGTACATTACGCAAGTTAGGCGCGCTATATAGGTAATTAGATAGATAGATAGATAGATACATGTACACATGCATACATAAATATACTTTGTGTATGATTACAAGTATTTCAAATACTAGTTTCATTCAAATTCAAAATTATTTAATTTCAAATTCAAATTTATTCATATAGGTATTCAGTGAATACACTTATGAACGTCATTTTTTGCTTCTACCGCTACTACTTTATAAATTAATGTGATAATTCTATTCAAAAATAGAACAATAAGCCCATTAGTTTACTGATTGTTTAGCACTGCAACCGAAATACATAGAAAATTATTTCAAAGTTTGAAATTTAGGACGGTGGTCGCTAGCCAGACAGGAAAACCCTATCGCAGCAGACGAGTATTCTCAGAATTAAAGTGGATGGTATAGAGTTTAGTATCCTGGGACAGGAAAGACCATTTGCCATAGCCTCACTCATTTACCAGCAGGGTCGTAGTGCGAGCAGGGGAGGTTGGCTTGGCCTTAGATGGATAGAATCCTTTATACAACAAATTTAAGTTTTTTTCTACACAATATTTCTAGTTATGATATGATCAAAGTTACATCCCATCAAAGTGCAAAGTCAAGTACTACGAAGTTGGCTTACATTATGAAACATGACGTCAACAGTCAACAATGACGGATCGTGCTCGAAGTTAGGCCACCGTCTTAGCAACTTCTCAATATCAGACTTCCCGTTAGCAGATTCCATGCTGCCTTCCAGCAGTACTCTGCTGTATAGCAGTAGGCTCCGAGGGTATCTGTATTCTGAGTCGTAACCTGAACAGAAACATCGGTCTATAAGTTTGTTCGTACATTACACAGACTGTGACGCAATTAAATTTATTTATTTCCGAAATCAATCATCAGAACCCACTGCTGGGCTGGGTTTAGTAGACATTATAAACATTATGAACAACTCTCAGGTATACAGATTATATCACAATGTTTTCCTTCTCTGAAGTAAGTGATCATTCTTTAGTAATATATATGGACATAATTTGAAAAATTACAGCATCATTTTTATACTGTAAATGTCTCTTAGTAACTAGGATTCACAAAAACTCAGCTTCTTGAAATCTCATTTAGAAACCTTCAGTTATCAAGCTTGTGCCATTAGATTGAAGTGTTATCTATGTACCACAAATCTGGGTACAGGTAAATTAAGAATGTTGAAGTCGATAATTATGTATTATGTAAATTGGAGCTTGTGTACCAAAAATTTTTCTGATTCTCATATAATAAATAAATAAACTAAATAAACACACGGACACACATCTCGGCACTAGAATTAGTAATATCATGTTAATGTTGTAATTGGAATAAATAAATATGAAGGCATTAGATTCCCTCTGTCAGTCAAAGTAAGCGTGAGCGAACCTTATCCATCAACTATTAATTTGTTAATCTGACACAGTTTAAATCACTTGGCTGAATCGCGAATCACACTATGCGCTCCACCAAGCAGCATACGTAAGCACGACCTCAACTAAAAGAACTTCAATTACGCTTCCGCCTTTTATACACCTACCCTCTCCCCCTCGGTTGCACTGTTGCTTACCAGATGGCGCAGTTAGTCGAGTGCTGTCAGTTAAATAAAGGCAACGCTGCTAAAGTATATTCAACAAAGCAAATCTTACCAAACTTCGGTCTATATGTGACAGTGACGAGCGCGTGCTCCGCGTACATGTCCGACAGCAGAACTCGTTCGTCCATCGGCGAGTCCAACAACGGCACGAACAACTGCAGGAAGCTATCTACGACTGGCTCGGCGCCGTGCAGGCAGCAGTTGCGCTGCGCAGCCGGCAGGTCGCCCGGCAAACGTACCGGTATGTCGTCCTGGATGTTCAACGTTTCGGTGTCGTATAAACTGTCATAGATATGTAGGTTCCGGAGGGGTGACCAGAATACGAGCTACGGTATCCCTTGCCTGCCCGTCTACCTGTAAGAGTGGGAGCTCGAACCGTCCGGCTAGTGACCCCGAGAAGGACGATGGTGGGTGGCCGCGTACCGTCGATAAAATCGGATGGTGCGAGTCGGGTCATGTTGTTCCTCCCGGGCAGAGCTCGACGCACTCAGAGGACTTCGGTTGCGTTTCTATGGAGATCCCGGAGTCATCTACTTAAGGCTGACGTAGGTCGCCGAGGGGATTTTAGAGCGGTAAAAATCCCACATAACTCGGTGTCAATACCACGTACCACCGGGTACCCTTTTGAAGATTTCCCCGTCGACAACAAAAAAAAAGGTTCTGGAGGGGGTTGTGTTCGATTCGCGGATACTAATATCAGACAAATGTTTGTCCGTGGGTTGTGTGTATTCTTTATGTCGAATTTGTGTACGTCCAAGCCACTCGCAACACCGATAATG
>PDGT01000065.1:2011051-2075785 GCA_003671415.1 Megathymus violae | reverse complement strand
AGTGTGCGAGCATAGTTTGAGTATGGTTACAACATCAACCTTCCCAACTCTCTTAGCGACCCCCGCCAGCTTCTGCATCTGACTAGTTTCAAACAGTATCTCACCAGCAGTTTGAGGGTGGGAAACATCATCTTCACTACAGTGACGTATCGGTCCGGGTCGATGTAGTCATGGCAGAGCGGGTTGCCCTCGAGCTTCAACGACCGCAGCGCCAAGTTGCGGCAACACAGCAGCACCGTCACCTTCTCTATGTAGTTGTGGGACAGGTCCAGGTGGTGGAGCTGCGGCATTCGATTCTCCATGTCGAAGCCCTCCACTGTTCTGAATACGCGTTCGGGAAAGAAAGTTAGCTCAATAGACGACGGGACATTTAAAGCTCCATTGGAACATTCCGTTTAACAAATAGTTTAATAGATGCTAAAATATCGCGAGTCTAGTCGCATCCTTCACATGATTTATCTATATTTGGAATATACTTGGGATGTATGTGAGCTATGTGAATGGTAAATTCTGTTTCGCCCATTAATTCTGGAGTATAATCTAGCACAGTGCATTTTTCTACCTGGCTATCTACCCTCCTACAATCGATCGGCAAATTTCTATTGAAGTCGATGTGCCGATAAACCAGTAAATAGCGAGCCCCCCATCTTCCACGCCCACCGGAAACGTGTTACCGATACGTTTGGTGCTACGGAGCCGAATGGGCGCTTGGTTATTTACCATCGGACTATGACATTGTCATACAAATATATTAAAGATTTGAAACGGAGAATTTGAGCTAAGCTAAGCTGACAATGTCTGGGGAGTGGCTGTGTTCCGGTTGTTTTAATTCGGAACTTCAATGTATGTTATATGTATATTCAAGCTTTGTAGCTGACAGCTATAGTGCGATAATGGTTTTTTCAGCTACAGTGCGACATAATTGTATTTATTGATGTAAATATCTTCAAGTAGAAAACTTAAACTATACTTACGTGAGCCTGTTGTGCGATAAGTCAAGCTCAGTGAGGTTAGACCATATGATGTCGGTTTGCAGTTTCATCAGCTCGATCTGATTGGTGACGTGGCTGAGGGGATAGTAGATGAAGTGGCTTATATCTGGGGGATACACAAAAAATTAAGACTAATTTTAAACTTTGAATTGTACGAAACATTTTATTTTTACGCCTTATTTTTAAGGAGACGTCACCTGTGACACAGGGACCAGAACAATTTAAAATTCATTTGTACCATCCGATGCGTTTAATGTCAACGCCAAGTCTACTGGGCCAGATGACAATTTTCCCTATCTCCCTAGTCGATGGCCCTGTACCGCCGCCGGGTCTGACGGCAATGTATTCCCAGTCTCCCCTGTTGTCTCTCCCGTATCACTAGATCAGATGGGAATAGGAATAAGAGAATTCGATGATGTTCCGATATCTGGAACCTTTATACGATGTCGAACTAGAAGATGCTCCATGTAGGTAACCTTGAATCCACGTCAACTTCTCATCCTCACACAGCGTAATAGAGCCGAGGGCAAACGAGGCAATCCAGATTCTCCTGTTGAGGTGGCTGGGCTACCAGAGGCTTCCTTCTGATCGACAACTTTGGATCTCTTACCATCACGAAGCTCATCCGCTTGGTTGTTGACTATTGATAAACAACACGAGGTGCCGTAGCACATCCGTCCGTATATTATTTGTAATATGCTTGTATATAATTTATAATAATAACTCACCAGGTTGCAGTGTAAACGCGCTCAAGTTCAACTTGGTCCCGTGGCAGTGTATCGTCGCCAGTCGCTTTCTAAGTATCAGCCGCGGTATAAAATCCAACTGCATCACTGTCAGCCTGATGTGCAATATCAATATAGACAGCTGGACGCCGTCCTTGTGTAGCCGGAAGTCTAACGCGTGGATCGCGAGCAGAGCAGCGCGACTTCTTATCACAAGGAACTTGCATTCTTCATCGTTGAACTACAAAAGAGAGTATGAGGGGATTTATTTAAGTCGGCAGTTATTTGCCAGCGACAATGTTTAAATATAGGATTATTTATCGCTCTATCAACTGTCCCATAAAACTTGTATTCCACAGCACAGTTACGTCATCTATTTTTAAACACAAAAAAACATATCGCATATTTCATAATATTATAGAAATATAGGAAATATATATTTCAACTGAATACATTAATATTAGTAATAAATAATAAGTATTTTATTAGTTTTGTTTATATCCAATATTTTACTACAATTAATGTTTAAATCTTTTCGGTGTTAGATACATTACAATAAAATCAATGCAATAAGTATCTGTAATCTTAAATAATCATCTGTTCTCTCTAATCTTTTTTGTCTCTTCTAATCTACGTATTTTCTTCTCCGTTCAATTTCGTCATTCATTACAGACATTTGTGAATATCACATGAAATTATATCACCTATGTTATCCTATTGTTATTTTTTCGTTTCTTTGTTATCAATGACAATATTACAGAACTCAAACGATTTCTCACCTCTATGAAACAAGGCACGAAAGATTTGTCCTTCAAATTATCGAGAATCGCATCGAGTACGTCTTCCTTCGTCCACGTTGGTGGGTAACCAGTTACCTAGGAACACTAAAAATTAGTAGAATAAGGTTCGATTTGTGTATTTGTGGGTGTCTTCAACTCGAGACTGAATAAGCCTTAACTAAGTCAGCTTTGCCATTTAATTTAAATTGTTGTGAAGAATTAACTTACCAAATACGTATATCATCATCGGGAGTGATCATTACCGTCAGTGCAAATCTACAATATTAGAGTCGTAGCCGGCCTAGAGGGTAGGCGTAAATCCACTTATCATTGGATCATTCATACTGCAATGCAAACACGCCACTTTCCACCATTATTTTTGGTGAAACATACGGGTGGCAGCTAGCCAGGCACCTGTCCACCTTACAAGAGTACTGTCGAAAGTCAATTTGGTAATACCAAGACCCAACGACCTCTAAATACAGACCAGGCGCAGTTAGTTGGCAACAATCGATTTGAAGATATGTATTAAATTTTTTCTACTCCCATAATATGAACAAAAAATATACAAACCGATACAGCAAGGAAGGTGTTGTCTTTTTGGTAAATCTCGTCCATTTGTTCTTTGAGCATCATCTTAGCAGTGGGGCTGTACCCCACGGAGCTGGTATCGATGTCTCCGGCCGATTGCTGCGTCAAACCACATAATTATTAGCCGCTAGTAAGCAATGTCTATTTGATATAACTAGTATAACATTCATTTGAAATTCGATAACTAACATTGTATTGGTAAAGTGACGAAATTCAAAATTGTTTTTGACATTAA
This sequence comes from Megathymus violae, assembly GCA_003671415.1. Taxonomy (NCBI): domain Eukaryota; kingdom Metazoa; phylum Arthropoda; class Insecta; order Lepidoptera; family Hesperiidae; genus Megathymus; species Megathymus violae. The sequence continues at coordinate 2,072,463 of PDGT01000065.1, read as the reverse complement.
ATTAACTGGTATCAAAAATATTTTATTCGACTTTAATGCACCTAATAAAAAGCTTATAAATATGTTTGGTTTAACTCTGTTCTAAGGTTTTTAGTTTAATTTAAAATCATAAAAATATTTAGGTATTTTTTAAATATACTTAAGCGCTTAATTTTTGCTTTCACATCATTACAAAAATGGTTTATGATCGATAGAAGAAACGGCGAAAGAAACTTCACCTCTTCCTCTTCTGTCGCTTACCTGATACCCTCTATTCTTCGCCGTCCGCTTGAAGCTGATGGTCTTAGCCCACGGCCATATTCCCACATACTTCATCACCGTATCATCGGTGCTGTTCAAAATATCTTCCCGTTCATGAACTGGAATGTAAATCTTTGCGGATGTCGATGGCAGCGGAGATTCGTCAACTACTTCTCTAAAATTGACAAACATAAATTAACTACATCTCATAGTTCCTCGAGTGTGACCATGTCCACCGCACACCAGAGAATCCTAGAGATTATACAGTTTATAGGGCAGTATGGAGGTATGAGTTTAGTTTTCTGTTACATACTGGTAACTCGCCATGGTTTCGCCTTCGAACTTTCTACGGGAATAGACCCATTTCTCGAGATGAAAGTTATCTTACATTAGGACGAATAACATCGGTTTCAAATATGCCAAAAATTGTCTATTCAGTGGTTTTAATGTTATATGTGTACAGACAGGCAGACAATAATTCCAGAAAAAAATATGTTCGTGTCTCACACATTTGGTTTTATCATAAGTAAAGTTTTCTTACACCTTTTCAATTATATGTGAAAGTGATCTTGGTAGGCGAAGGCCGAAGTTCAAAATGTGTTAAAATGTGTTAAAATCATATGAACCAATTGGGCAAAAAAATTTTGTCGTGATAGTATTTCTATTCGTGGTGCATTGTTACGAAGTTTCTCGAAAGGTCGGCCGAAAAGAGGGGGGTGGCATATTGCGAAGGTTTTCAAAGGGGTCGGCCAAAACAATAGTGGCAAAAAAACCCCAGGTAACAGTACTTCTATTCGTGGTAATTTATTCAATACAATACAACAGAAAAGCTAGCTCGATAAGATAGACATAAGATGGCTTTATCGCTATTGAAGTGACTTCAAACAGACAACTTCTCAAATAGGGCATAGAAAAACTAAAATAAATAACTGGGACATAATACAAAGATTACTGGCAAGGACAATATAACGTATTGTTACGCAGCTTCTCGAAGTCTCGGCGTCTTACGAAGGTTCTCGAAGGGGTCGGCCGAAAACGATGTTGGCCATAAAAAAACCCCATGTAATGATAAAATCTACCTCACTGCTTTCAACTCGCCTTTATACCTTGGGCAAAAGAGCAAATACGGTGTACACAGTCGTCTTTTTCTGACCCACTATTGGTCTAGCGATTTCCGGGTATTATTATTGACTTTACGCGAAAGAAGTATAAAAGTCTGGAAGGCCCGGAAATTGATATAAATAGAGGGCAGGGTCGCCCACGGAGCATTCGGACCTCGAATACGAAAGTGAAGAGTTTGTTCCCTACGATTGGAGATTGTTTGTTACCTGCGATTGACGAGACCGAATGCGACTGCTGAAGTGTAATAAAGTCTCTGCGGAACGATTTTAGCGTTTTAACGAACCTGTGTATCCTGACACGTACTGAATAAAAGTAAAATTGAGACAATCAAATATTGCAAGTCTGTAAATAGATATAACTATTGCAAGTATGTAAATAGGTATAACTATTGCAAGTCAAGACACTACAGATTAAATACACGTACATAAATAAACGTTCACACACTCCTACTCTCGCACTGGGATTCCCTGTTGCGAGGTGGACGGAACATACAAAGAGGACATTACAAATACCCAAACGATGTGTAACGCCCAGAAGGAATTCAGACAAAGGATGGTTCTTCACAATTACTTTTATTCTACTCACTCTGCAATATTAGCACGCTAACTTTCTGACGCACGTTACCGCTTCAAACCATCTATGCTTCAAACGGCAAAACGCACTGTTGATTGCCGGCAAACTGTCATCGAGTACAGTTCGGTAATAAATAAATAAATAACGTTTACACACTCACACCCCCGCACTAGGATTCCCTGTGTTGCGGGTGGCATAGACATACACAATTATCACATCACAAACACCCATGACCCGAGAACAAACATTTATCTGTCACATAAATATCTGCCCCGGCCGGGAATCGAACCCGGGACCCCGCGCTCGGCAGGCAGGGTCACTACCAACTGAAATACGCTGTCGTCTGATTGAACAGGATATTAAGAGATTACGAATGACTTGTAACTTGTAACCATTACTAATATCTGTAATCCTGATTGTATGACGACTTAAAATAATATGCTCCCGTATTCTGACGGATGCCGGAGTAGGTTATGTTTATTAGTGATCTTCATGTGTACAAGTGATCCCACGTATATTGGCGACCTCCACGTATACAGGTGACCCCAACTGTACTGGTGAACCCTACATATACTGACGACCCCCACGTATATTGGTGACATTATATGCTGACCTTACAGCTTGTTCTTTGTTGAAGCTTAGATTTATGGTGAGCTTTGGTGTCTTCGGCTGACTCAACGGCCCCAAGCGATCGAAGGCGCTCACACGTTTCTCACCCGATTGCGAAAGCTCTGGAGATGTTGTACCTTCGCGTGCATCTAAAATAATGGAAATATTCTAGGAAATGGTAATTCATAGAAGTTTTCCAGATAAGTTGAAACTTCGTAAGCTCATTGCAAGCCAAACAATCTGACAAATAATCTATGGACGGTGGGCAAAATTGAAGGCAAAAGAACACGTGGCCGAAATTTTGACCTGGCAATATTATTTTTTGCAAATAGACTCAAGAGAGCTGTTTATGTCTCTGAATTGCGAATTTTTAAATTTTGATTCTTCGTTAATGTCTTTTTGATATAAACAGCACCACTAATTTATACCTACTGACCTTGTCCTCCGTGCTTATTCTCTCCTCCCAAGTCACTGTACAAATCCGTCGGCGAGTATCGAGTAGAGAATGAATTATCCTCAGTTGTTTGCGGGTCCTTCATGCTTGGCGTATACATAAGTTGTTCCGTAATGCCAGCATGTGAGACTGGATGATTGTATAATGGCCCTTGGAGTGTTGGTATATAATTTGTTTGAGGCACAGGAGCTATAAAAATAATAAACTAAACATATGTTCATAATATTTATAAATCTGCGTGGCTATAATCTGCTTGTAATCTGAGTTAGATGACAACTGACCGTGAAATAATTCATACATATTTCTATATTAAGAGTTAGTAATAAACGGATCTCTCGCTTCCTTAATGGCTTGCAACGCGCTGGTGATGCTTTTGGTGTGAAGGGTGTTCGTGATGGAGGAGGGGGCCCCCCTGGCCATCACTTACTCGTGGTCGTAATGAGGCCCACCATCTTATTATTTTGCATTCACATTAAAAAAGTAATTGTTATACATGTACCTAATTATTTATTTTCGCCGGCTTTAGAAGCTTCGGGACCGGTTAGGGTGGTAATCGCAAGTAAGGGGAGGCATATGACCAATAGCTGACTTAGAAGGGTTGATGGAGGGATGGCTGGATGGGATATTTATTTCCGAGTCTCCGTTTCTAAAGTAGTGCAATAATCAACGTTCAGATAAAAAGAAACATTTATAAAATAAATTTAGCAATACTTCCTCGCACGATACTCCATTTTAATGGTACAAATTGGAGATTCGATTAAAAAATAGGTTAGACTTTAATGTATCTATATTGTACTTTAATGTATATTTAACGTTTTTTTCTTGCAGCGATTGTTGGATCGAAACCACGCCTTTTTACTCCACACTTACACATTAACAACAATCATCACCAAATTGGTATGAGACTGTAACGCAGTATGCAATAGTATGTTCCAATCTTGTATAGTTGAAAAAAAAAAAACACAATTTTGCGTTCAGAACTTAACAAATCTGGATATTCGAGTACTCTAAACACTGTTGACTGTGTTGAGTGTAATTTTATATTAGAAATAAACTTACCCGGCAACTGAGGCTCAATAACTGTCTGATTAGCTCTTGTCAAAAAGCTTCGGGGTACACCTGATAGGAAAAAAATAAGAACCCAGATGCACAGCTTGTTACAAAACTATTATTTATATTGGTAAAAACTATAAATCTAGTTGATATAATGCTCATTCAAGATCTATAACACTAAGCATCTAGCAAAAAAAATTATATTAACAACATTCAATTAATTATCCATTTACCCTAAAATGTTTGATTTAGTGTTCACACTTCAACTTTAAGGATTTCTGTCCTACGAGGTCTATTACCGTCGTGGAAATGCGTACACCTATGTCAATTAGAAACACACTGCAATTTGATGTTAGTTCAGGGTATTTTAAGGCACAGTATTAGAGATTAAGTAAAGGTATTTAGATTAGATTAATGTTTAGATGATATATGAATGGGTAAACGTATGAACGGAAAATAACAATTTTCATTGTCCCATCCTGGGATTCGTAAGTCGTGATTAGCATGAAACAGATAAACAGGACTTCAGATAACACCCAATACTTATTTATAAACATATCAGTCAATGAATGACTCGACGACAATTCAAACATTGCGCTTTAAGGCGAGGGCACTACCGAATGGGCTAAAATAAAAGATGATAGCATGATAAAAAAAATGACGAATCATTATCATACCTCTCGGAGCGTTGTACAACATAACTGTAAGATAAGAAAATTTACATTTCAAACTCTGACATATTCTTCGTTCCCTATATCGTTAGTTCATGCCCGGATTCAATGACAAGGGGCAAAAAAATGTTAACTTCTCTACTTCAAACTAACTTTATCCATGGAATCTAAGGTCGAATATTGAAAATTTTAAGTTGCTAAAATTCTAGGTAGATACGGTATGTGATCAGCTGAATGAATGCACATGAATTTGATAATTTTCCAGCCAATAAATGATCATGTCGACTAGGGTGGAGTTAAAAGTTTAATATACGAATTCTAGATGCAGTTTTTATGGCTCAACGGCTTAAGCAACTTTGGGTGCGATGGATATTGGAAAAATAACCATTAGTGGCAAAATTTGTCAAAAGCGAGCGCACGTGAAGTGTATTCATGCAACGTAAGAACTTCCGACTTTTGGGGTGGCAACCAACCACTCCATCGATATTGCACCGGCGAGGTGGATTGCGCTTAAGGCGTTCGAAAACTACAAAGACCCTGCACTGAACTGCTTATGGGTTAAAACCAGCCAAGTCAGTCTCCATACGTCGGCAAATTAAGTTGTTTTCCAATATTCTATTTAATCATACAAATTAAAAAAAATCTCGTATGGATAAATATCTTTAAAGTGATAATTTAAATCAAAATAATAATAATAATATAATAATTTTTTAAATGGAACACATACTTGGAAGGTTCTGTGGAGCACGTTGTAGGGGCATACCAGCAAAAGTATTATTTATTTGTGGTCTAGGTTCGTTGCCTTTTATATTATCTTGAACAACGGTTTTGATGTCCGACGAAAGACAATCCCTCAACAGTTGGTTGGACTGTATATTACCTGAAAAATAAATTACATGATTAAGAAATGTAGTAAGGGACTCTTCCTTAATAATAGCTCGACTTCAGGTAAGAGAGAAGACAAATTAATGATTCCTCACCAATGATAACCACTTTTTAACATGATAATCGTCAATTCAAATTAAATATTATGTGCCAACAACATTCATTTGTTGCTGATAAGAATGCATTCGTTAAGTGAATTTCTAATACTGCAACTGATTTCTTTAAAAAAGTATTTTGCATTTCACTTTAGCAGGAGAATGGTAGTTAGACATTCTAATAAACTGCCTAGTAAATACATTCTAAGAAATTGTAACACCGTGTTCAATATGCTTATGTATTAAGTTAAGAATGTTACCTTTTTTATTCACAACAGCAGGGTTTTGCACTACTCCTTTACTGGAATAATAAAAAAAAAAACATTTTTATATAGGTCATCTGACACCAACTCTGTAAACATTATAACAATAGAACTCTGCTCATATAATGAGAGCTGGTCTCCATGTAGCTTAAGTTCTTTTTTAATTATGTGGATGTAAGGAAAGATTGTGATACAACTAACATATCTGACAGCTCTTAGTGTTCTCAAACATACTGTACTGAAGTCTACATATCTGTTTGTGGTCAGAAAGTTGAGTATGACCTATACTCTTAAATTTTCATCATAATTCACCACTTATTTACACAACACAAGCCAGGTAGTGGAATGAGCTCGGCAATGGATAGGCAGGTGATTATGATGATTCTTTGATATCAGTTACAAATAACATTGTTGTGTTTCAAAGTTGGGTTATAGAAGTACCTATATATGACAGAGATGTATGGCAACTACAATACTGCAACCTGTTCTGGTCAGATAAGATTTTTTTCTGGAGTATATTATTGAGCCAAAAACATACATTACGAGTATAAATTATATAAATTTCTATACTAAACTTAAGTGCCAGGACAATTTTAGAAAAAACAACCACATGCAATGTGTAGTTTTTAAGCATGTATCAAGATGTTTATTTCACTGCCATGATAAATAGGTACTGAAAAAAAATTGAAAAATTAATAGATAATTTTGAGTTAAAATTTGTGTACACCATCAATAAAACTTACTTTCTTACTATATCATCACGCATTTTGACAGGAATTTTCTGCGTTATAAATTTTGGTACTTTATTCGTTGTTGTTGTTTGGTTATCCGATGGTGTTGTTGTATTTACAGTAAAACTGGTGGCATTCATAAAATTATTAGATGAATCACCAATATCAAGTAAATCTTTTGTGAAGTCTTCCGTGTTCAATAGTGGGGGTGGAAGTTGTCTGCCTAGTCCTATAACTATTGGCCCAGTTTTAATTCTATTATCCAATATACGATTGTATGATTGACGAATAGCCTTATTTTGCCTTTGCTTTTTCTTTGACTTTGGCCTAAAATGATAAATTACAGTGTTTACATTATTGTAAAATAATTTTTTGTTACACCACATGTGTCTATTGTTATATCTAAATGTATTTTGTATAGTTTTGGATATTGCATGAAGACAACATATAGTGAATTAAGAACTAGTAAAAACTTATTTGATATATTGCCACAAAATCTTTGATTATTATGCATAAGACTATATTTTCTTATTAAAATTATAATGTTTTACGTTGTGATAGATTCAATAACAAATTTAATATCATGAAATTTTTATAGAATTGCTATATCTGGAAAAAAAGAACTTGGTTTATTAAATAGATTACGGATGAGAGATTCTTCATTTTTAAATTTCGTTTTAAAAAGCTATTGAATTTTTTTTACTATAATAAATTGGGAATTATCGAAACCCTAGAGATTCGATATAACAATATATAACAACTACTCACATTTCAAAAGTAAGGAACTAGTAGTATAAAACAATGAAATGTAGGGTTGAAGACCTAATAATAAATTCTTTTAGAACCTTGTTTAGTTTTTGTTTACTTTTATTTTTGACGTTTAATAACACGGTCATATGGATGATCTGTCATTTGTCATGTTACCGTGCCTGATTTGTCAAAAATGAATGTCAATTCATGATAAAACAGCGTTCGTATGCAAACCGTTAAAATAAATAACTTCTTGGGTATTAAGTTAAATAGAATCATGTTATGTCTTTTGATGTCTGAAGTAAAGTCTAAACCATATAGACTAGGAACATTGACATACATTTAGATTTACATTAATTGTTCAGATGTTTCAGCGCCATCTTGAATTGACCTCCGATATTATGTATGTCACTGTTAGGGTCCAAAAGGTTTTAATGTCGTGCACGTCATGTACATGTTTCCGATTCTAGTTAAGAACTGTTGACACGCTGACATGTGTATGATTACGAAGTTACAGAATATTTTAAAAAACACCATGAAAATACCTTTCCGTGTACTAAAAAATAATTTGGTTTTAGAATGAAGTTAAAATAAAATTAGAGGTGTGATATTTTATTATAACTACAGAAGTAAACTGATTTAGATAGAAAATCTTGTCAGTACATAGGCACGAGCATTAAAATTCTCACCATTTTGTTGATGCTTTTTATAAATAAAGAAAAAAGCTCACAAATGTGACAGATTGATTTATATACACAATTGCGAATTACCTATGTTATTTATAAAACAGCTCTAATATTTTACACAACAAAACACAAATACATAATGAAGGTATTCGAGTACTACACGAAACAAAATAGCCACGAGGAAACTATTCTTTTTGCAAGCCTACTGCGTAATAAAAATTTAATTTCATTTTGAAGTCAGTTGTTTTAGATATTGATAGAAATAAATTAGAAAGGAATTTCAAAATTTTTCATAATTATGTTTTAAATTGGTATTGGTACCTTTGTAAAAACTTCAGTACTATTACAAGTATTACAACTTAATATTCTTAATATAAAATATTGCTCGATTTTAATAGCTTAGGTTTGTTAGGTTGACATATACACAATAAGAGACCTACTAAGCGGGGCTACCTTGACTTGGTTCCAAACACAAATTATATATTTTTTTAAAGATTATGTTACATATTTGAAATTAAATACCGTAACACATTTGCTACAACGGTGTTGTGGAGAGGTACGTTTAAATGAGACGGCGTATTGTTTAGGTTAGGCAATTTTTTATTGAGATTAACTTATGAATTTAGTTTAACTATATAGGTACACTACACATTTTTTTGCAATAAAAAGTACTGACTGTGTACTACATCGTAAATTTGTTAAATATAAGTAAGTTTAAAAAATTTATAAACCTTAATTATATAATAGTAGTTTCGTTTTGGGAAACATTCTTAGGGTTTCCAGTCGTACAGGTCGTTACAGGGGTACAGGGTTTACAGACTTGGAAGCTGTATTCATTTGGTATTCAAAAAACTGTGCCGTATCGGGGCAGCCTACAATACTCCCCCTAATCCCATGTTGGCAGAACAGGGTGTCGTAAGAGGCGACAGAAGCCGGCCTGCTTGGTGGTAGGGTTTTGTATAAAGATTATATTTATCAGTATTATTATCAAGTCATTAATATTATTACTGGTATTATTATCTCTCCGTGAAGCCTGCCTGGCTAGCTGCCACCCTCCTGCTTGAGTCAGCCGCCAAACGACTCTTCGTGTTCCGACTGGGAGTTTGAGAGCCAGTACTTTCTTTCTTACCTTCTACTCATTTCCTGACCAACAACGCATCGGTGATACCTTTGGTCTTGCTGATGTCCATGGGCGACGGTGACCACATACCATTAGGTGGTTCGTCTGCTCGTTTGTCGGCTATTGACATCAAAAAACAAAAAAATATTAAAGCATTGGATTAAGGTATCTGAAGTATGTAATATATATGTTTCAAGACCCACCCGTAATCATTCACTATCTGTGCCTTATCCAGGTATCTCAAATCACTATGACTATAGTTTAAGTAGGCGGTACCTATACAAGTAGTCTAGCTTAACAGACTATCGATAAATTTGAAACTACCTTTTTAAACCTTTAAATTAGATTACTACATGTGAACTGGTTTATTGGGTAGGAGAAGTAAAATATATTTGGTCTAGAGAAAAATGCAGGTACCTACTTATATACGTTTTTTATACTTATTAAATTTTTTTCGTCAGTTTGGTTAGTGAAACGAATAAATCAATTAAAAATTTAAGTTCCTACTTAATGACACTGATATTAGTAAAACGCTGTGCATGTTTTATAAAAATCTAATTTTATTTTAACTCCAATTAACAATAATTATTGAATGTATCATGTGGCGAATCCTCAAATAAAATTATTTATGGTATAGAATAACATTTTTCAGTGTCACTTGGATGACACGAGCAATGGAAGAGTTTAATCCTGCTACGCACAAACACGGCAGCTGGTTCTAGCACGCTCCAGCATTACAGAGGTGCTCTCTTAAAACTGCCAAAGATCGACACGAATACAGAGGGTATTCGTGTGCCTAATGTTATATTTTAAATCAAATATTTGTGAAAGATGAATAGATACAATATGGAGTTTTGTAATGAACTTCATTGGGGAAATCTTAAAGAAATAAAATTATTATGTAAAAGAAGACTGCTGAGATACAATCGAATTTTCAATTTTTTTCCAACTCAAATAGTGTAACAATATGTTCAGTAACAAATCGGTTTATCAAAAATTTTAAGATGTTAAAATTGCAGACAGAAACATTATAAAGTGGATGTCAAGATACTTTCATTTCGTTACTTTGCTGCTTTACTTTACTGAGTTGCTAGTTAAATAATTTGGGCGGTAAAATAATTGTTCTTAGTTGTTTTCCTTAGATAGCAGTCGCTAAACCATTTTCGACGCCTTAGAGCAGCATAAGTACTTCCAACACTTTTGTTTTTAGGCATGAATCTTCTAATGCAGGTTGCATTGCGTGGTGTAGTTTGCTATGCCTCTTAATTACGAGGAATTACCTCTACCCTAGAGTGGTCAACTAATGGGTTAAATAAACTAATGATATTCATGGTCAGTACGAGGACATATCGAGGCATATCTAAAATAAAAATCATCCTAAAATAATGAAACCCAGACCATCCGATGCAGTATTTTTTCTGATTCAAATGATTGATATAACTCATTTTTATTATTGATTTTTTCGATATGTAAATGTCCAGTAGGATCAATGGATGCATTCTAATGCTAGTTCTAACTAGAACGCATTCTAGTTCTAACTAGAACATTTCATTCAATTACTAATACCTCCTTAATAGCTAGTACTAATTTAAGTTTATGGGGGTTGAATTGTTGCATATAAGTAGGTTAATATATAGATATATCAATGGTTTCCCCATAAATTCAGTTGCGGTAATTTTTTTATTATTATCTATTTAGTTTTAAATAAAAATGTGCTTAAAAAGATAAAGTTATTAAGCAGTCAATACTAATATAATAACGATATGCACTTAATGTGCGTATTCTATAAAATTAGTAAAGCACTCGCCAGCTTTTATTTTAAAGGTTTATTTTAAAGTTTCATTGAGGACATTACAGGTGCATAAGTATATAAGGGGGTAGGCACAGCTAATTTCTTTGAAAACAATGCTATAAAAGGCGAACATAATGTCACAAACCCGTCAACCTTAGGGTGAAGCAGATTTCAATAAAGGTGACTTTAAATATTATGTAAGTAAATAGTATTATAAATAAAATAATACCATGCCAAATTATATAACTATACAGTATTGTACTACTATACGCGGTCAGATTGGAACGATGAAATGCTTACATGAAATAAAAATTTACAAATTCAGTTCAAAAATGAATAATTCGTTGCATAATAGAGTAAGGTCAGAAGTGTATGAGATTTTAAATAACATATTTTTTTTTATGCCTAGCTGGAAATGTGACATAATATGCATACATTTTCGTAATACGGCATAAACTTTAAACTGCCGTTCTATCCTCTGACTTCTCTATGATACCATCGCAGAGCTTGGAACAAAATGTAATATAGCTTGTTAAGTCCACTTGACCCTTGGCCCCTGGCTGCGAGGTACAGGCTGTTCCATTTCAGACACTTCGCTGATGTATACCTAAATAAAAAATGGAAAAAAAAATTACGTTTTCTTTTTCACTGTAATTTATGTTTTTAGCGCGAAGATCGATGAGGTTTCTCTGGTCGACACAGGTTTATTATTTATTAATTCTTTGAAATGCCCAATGCTTTGTTTTATGTATAATTTTAAATATTACTTACTTCCATAAAATATAAATTAGAAAGCTAATAATTTTTATATCTATACTAATAAATAAAATTGGATTGTCTGTTTGTAATATTAAAATAACCGCTTTTTATTACATGCATATGAATGTATATACGGTACATATACCAAAATAACATTTTTTACAATTTTTGTCTGTCTGTCTGTTTGTTTGTTCCGGCTAATCTCTGAAACGGCTGGACCGATTTTAACTGGACTTTCACTGGCAGGTTGCTGATGTAATAAGGAGTAACTAAGGCTATTTTTTATTTCTACTAAATAACTTTTTTATTAAATTTATCAAACATTAAAATTTTGATATCTTTACCGCTCAACTTGCCAATAGGACGTACCTATAGTCTACAGAGTAAACTATTATTAGAACACAACCTGTACAATAATGACCTTTGTGTTCGCGACATAAATAAGGAGTGTATCGAAATCTTCTCCGGTTTAATTAAACAATTTACACCAGTTCGACTTAACGTCAGTTGCCACGGGAGTTTTAATTTGTTCGGGCGTATTATCTGCACATATTAATCACCGTACCATTATTTTTCCTTATTTTGCTGACGATAGTACTTTGTTGGCGAATAAACTGTAATACTGTAAAAATATGTAAGTAAGTAAAAGGCTGCATGTAATTATGTTTCCTTTTTCTTTGTATTATAGAGCTCATACGCCATTTTGTTAATCGAATTTTGGCGCCAATGCCAACATAGCAATAATTGCCTTTTATTCAGTTTTTTTTTTAATGTTTTTGATAAAATATTAGTATTATCTTCTAGTAGTTGTTCTGTGTTTGGTACTCTGCATTTAAAGTATGAGGTGGAAATTTTTTAATTTTTTTTATGGTTCATTGTTGTGTAGATAGCATATTAACCAGCCAGTAAGTACATATATCTATATTAATATTGTAAAGAGTGCGAATTTTGTGAAGGGTAATCTTCGGAATCACGGCACCTATTCAAAAAAATTCATTTACCATTTGAAAGGTACGTTTTCCTTGATGGATATAGTATGTATACATCCTATAATTGTTAACCTAAACGAAGTCGGTGGGAGCCCCTAGTTCTGAAAAATAAATATTTTATTATAATAATGCTTGTTGTTGCTTCTGATTGCAAATTGTTACATTATTGTATTTTATGAAACAAAGCTCGCGAGTGAGACTATATTCTGAGCTCTGAGGTTAGATAGACTTTAAAGTCTTAACCTTGTAGCATTCGAAGAGTTCTGCATATGTGTGACGCTCTCTGAATTATCCAAACGGCAAATCAAATTTATCTGTATAGTGCTGGACTTGAATTGGTGGCGTTTGGTGTATTCTCTGGTACAACAACATAAACCAGAAGTCTCGATTTATCACAGGCAATTGAAACTTAATTTTAATGTATAAGTACACGCTACTTCTATCTTTTATGCCACTGTTAGGATATGGCGTCGGCAAGTTTTCAAGAACGTTACAAAGATAAAATAATATTAATATTTATTAGCGCAAAACTATTACGTACTAGAACTAGACTATTAGTACAGCTCGACGTGATTGTCTTATTGGAACTTTAGACCGAGGGCGATTGGGGCATAATTAGTATTACACTGTTTATGCCACCACTTTTCGAGATTTCCAATACTTGCAAGAGCATTTTGGATACATCATTGTATTTTGCAGATGTTATTTTGTTCATTGACGCGAGTAGGCGAATTAAGAACCAAATGATGCGAGCAAATTATTTTGAACGGAGCGTTAAGTAAACATGAAAAGTGGAAAGATGATATCTACGTGACAAATTATCATGTTCGTATAATATGGAAAATAAATATATCAAAATATCAATGACCTGTTATGTGGCTGTCTTTAAATGTTATTCGAGGTAAAAAAATCCAATCTATGCTAGCGACAGGTGTACGGAGTGGGACTTCGCCAGTGTTGGCGCATGACATCCTCATGTTATGGAGATTACGTTAACTACGGTAGGGAATCTCAGAGCTTGATTACATCGCTGACACCATGACTATACTCTATTATCTTACAGTAATAGCAAAATAACATACCCGTCGCGTTATTACCGCATAAAAATATATCATTTAAAGTAAATTCAGAAGTAAGTAAATTCAGTTGGATACGTTTTGTTTGCAAGTTATTAATTTAATAAAGCATTTACATAGGCAACTTTAACTTACTTTATGTTAAATTTTTTATCTTTTTAAACCCCTTACCACTAGCATAGATCTCTACTATGAGGGATAATAGATTAGATCCAAAATAAGTTTGAAGAATTAGATCCTTTGAGTAAATAATATTTTAGGAGAAATAATGCAAATTACATATAACAATAACAGGAATTCAACGACTGACTCGTTAACTAGTGCAAAAATAATGTTTTTATCATAAGGAAAGCTGCGAGTATTGTTTGTCATTTGCAATATCATTTATTAATAATATCTAGAATTAAATAAACATGCATGTCTATTTAACAATTGCTTTTTGTACGATAATGGCTCATGACATCGAACATATTAAATCGATAATTTATTATATCGACATGGATTTCCATGGACGATGTCACACCTCCATATTATTACTTATCAACAATACAATAATGTCAAATAAACTGCTGAACAATTTGTTAGCCATTTTTGCTGTAATCAGTATTCATGATCAGATCGACTAGATAATTTATACCTAATTATATGGATCATGGTCATAGCGAGGAAAAATATCCCGACTGGAGAAATTTGCAATGAAACGTAAAATCGTGAGTACCCATTACAGTTGAAATGTATGATGTCGGCAATGGTGATTCTTAGGCGATGAAACTATTCGATAGTCTTTTAAATTTTCTATTGCTCAAACATGACAGCTATTTCTTTATTAAACATCGTTTTTTAATGAAAAAAACCTTTTTTTGGAGATAATATATATATTTAATCAATATATCAACGTATTTTAATTGAAGTCCTTTAACATTTAATACGAATTTGTTGCATTATCTGCAAAAAAATGCTTGGGGCAAGAATCAATGAATTCTTAATTTTGAGATTCCTTACAGAATTTATTTTTTTCCCTTAAGAAATTTATTAAAATGGAAATACAATGGAATATAAATGGGCATCAAATGTAGGTGTAGAGAGTACGTTTTTAGTCACACTTTGGCGACCGTGTTTTATGCATGTACGATTAACTGATGTCCTCTGAAGGAGCAGTGTACTAGAACAATTGATCTGTCTAGGTTATATGAATAGTTCGCAAGTATTGGCAGTGTAGACCTCAAGTAATTATTTGGGCAGTTTTTATAAGGCTATAGCGGATAATATCAGCACAGGTCCATTATATTCGCTCTAGTATCTTCTTTTGAGTCGGTCGCTTTGGGCAGACTTTTGAATGCTTCTGGGCATCGTACAGGTTCCATTATATATACGTTTCAAAATATGGCACTTTCCTAATCCGACGCAAAATAAATTGATATTGTTTTTTTATTTACATCGACTATTGTTGCTAACTTTAATAGGGTTTGTATGATTCAGTTTCCATTATCTTTTGGTATCCTTTGTTTTCGACGTGCAACTGGCTGGTTATTTAAATCAGAAAATGCCAGACAGGAAGTATTGGAAAAAAAAACACTCACCGTGATTTTGTAATTTCCAATACTTCCAATTAACTCTAGTGTTACTCCAGTTCAGACGAAACGATAACACGACGCATACCGCGTGAAAACTTTACACACACGCTCCACGCTCGCTATATAACTCGGCATGACGATTAACAAAATGAGTTCCAACAAGGACACAATGCCCGTAGCGACTCCAAATTTTTATTTCATAGTTTGGAATGCCGTAAATGATATTTTGTTAGTGAAGTACAAATTCAAAAAACGCATTCGGTTAGGTGTGGTAGTCGATAGTAGTACATAAAAGTGGTCAAGCGGCGCGTTGTGACACGGCGATTGTGGCGTTGTCGAGATGCCTTGGAGAAACGCTAGTTTGAAGTGCTAGTAAGGGCCTAGAGCCTACTAAATGTCATAGAACAAACATATATGATATATATTCTTTGTCTTTGTCATAAATTTAAGAACGCTAAAAGTAGCAAAATGATTGTAGAGACGCCGAGGAAAATCTCGATAAAGACAATGATGCTAATTCTGGGGCATTTGACGAATTAACCAGGATAAAGGCTATGGCAAAAGCGAGATAATGTTTTTCCTTTGGATGTAAATCGTACTTGAGGCTGTTCTGCCGTTTTGTTCTGAAGAAACGTTTGGCTGCTCGCACCAAAAGTTATAAAAGATTTGGCGGGAAAACGCTTAGAGCAACATGGCGCCGATGAAAGCAGTAATCTGGTAAATATATATTTATTTAAAACATATCTAATTCATACATGTCTAACAATTAACTTATTAATGACACCCTGTATAAGTATATAAAGACATCATATCCTGACTATCACACTAATTTACCATCACATAGCCTATACTACTGAAGCCACAAGTATGAAATTCGGATTATATGATTTTTACGACGTAGGCACCTAATAAGAAAGGATTTTTGATATTCCACTCCTACACGAGTTAAATAAGTGATAAAGGTTTGTTTAAAAATCTGCCAATTTTGAAACAAGCTTATGGACATTATTGTTTGGCTTTATGGAACACTTTTGTATGATTGAAAAAGCCATTACTGCACAAAATGTATTAAAATAAAATTATCAATATTTTGACATAATGTACAAAAAATTTCAAAGTTAGTTAATCTAGTTAGCGGGGTGTAAGGGGTTCCATCCATCCTCGAGCCCAAGCCAACGTTTGCCCCTGCCCCTACCCGTGGTTCACCCTGGTGAACAACAGACGAGGTTTTAGCGAATGGTCTCTCTTGTTGGAGGTCGCTGTGCTCTTTACCATTCAGTTTAATCCTGCCGGTACTTGCATGGTGGTCTGATCGGTAAGCTAGCATCCTCCTTCTAAAATCGACCGTGAAATGTTTCATACGTGTTTCGGTCGCAGTGTCGGAGAGCCAGTAGTAATGCGGGTCCACCGCTTCCTTTGCGGTCAGCAACGCTTCGGTGATGCCTTCTGTGTTACTCAAGTCCATAAGTCTCGGTGACCAATAACCATTATGTCGCTGTTCTGCATATTGTTATATAAAAATAAATAAAATAAAAATTATCTTCCCACTGTATTTTTATAAGCCCTAGTCGAAATAAGAAAATAATCAAATTCGAATAAGTATTGTTTTTTTATTTTATTTTAGTTTTTCTTTAATTTCACAATCTAAAATTTTCGCAACTACTTTCTTGACCTTGCCTAAATTTAAGCAATAATATACCAAACACATTTTTGCACATGTTTTTGTCATATTCTAATATCACTTATTTTTTTAAGAAACCAGTGTTCAAAAAAAGTAATTCCGGGATAAGCCGCGGCCAATGGTAGCCACCAGTATTTTACGTAAACTTTGAAATTAACAATCGATAGTCCAACTCAATGGTAGTACTATCTATACAATAAGCAGGAAAATGCAAGTATGTTCAAAGCTGCTATATTGTATTTTTTAATTGATTTACTGACATCATTCCTTGTAATTTGCAATGTGAATTACAGAAGCAGAGAGAGAGGGAAGTAGATTGTGAGTGGAATAATATTTTTCGAATGTTCAGTGTGTACTTGCAAATAAAAACATTTTGATTTCATCTAAATAAACCATTTATACAGATTTCTACAGTTGTTAGCGTAAGCGATCTTACTAAAACAACCGATCGAGTTTCTTTATGACTCTCCAAAGTCTCGTAACAGACTCCGGCCTTATCGCTAAGCAGCGATTCCTTAATCGTTTGAGAACAAATTACTTCGAGGAGCTTGAGAATACCTTTAAGTACCTATTTTGTTTGTATGATTCAGATTCTGTGAACTTAACGGTGCTACTGTTGTCACTTCGGTGTAATTAATGGTCCTTGATTTGTCTATGGTGGTACTATATTGGGATGATATGATATTACGTCATAATATTAGTTAACAATGAATTCGAACATGTGTGTCTAAAAACTGAAAAAATTAAATTTGGTCTATTGAAATTGGATTGTCAGATTAAATGTTAACTTCTGAATTCAGTGGTTCCTTTTCCGCCATTTCGATCATGTCACCTTAGTTTTTCTCGAGATGAGCCATGTTTGTTTTACTGAAATGTGTTCCCCGTTGTTGGACCCTTTCTTCCGTTGCACGACGAATGAATACACAGACAAAGTTATCGTCGGTTAACTTTAGTAAAGTTTATGCTCCAAAATGCTTACCTACGTCTAAACCATAAAACAGACTTCTATTATCGGTGTTCCTACGATGCTGTCTTATCATAAGGTCTTTAAAAAAAAATGGACCTAGTGGCATTTCTAGTGTTACGAATTACCATGTATGGCGGTGATCAGTTACCCAATAGCTCAACTGTTTGTTCGGTGCCTAATAATATTAAAAATTGGTTAACTTTTCAGGTTCGTAATATTCGTCGGCTCATTAGGGATAGCGACATCGCAGAGGCAACTGAAACAAGGGCCACCTTCATTCGAATACAACAAAATATGCAAGAACATGTTATGTAATAATACTGCAAGTTTGAAGAAGTTGAGGAATTGCACCGTGGTGCTGGGATACCTTCAAATAGTGCGGATGGAGAAAGCAAAAAGGGAGGACTTTGTTAATATCAGCTTTCCTGAGCTAAGAGAGGTGTGTGTGAGGTTCGACCTTTTTTGACGAACAACTAACACAGACAGCGACTGAACTGCATAATGGACTACTCTGTAAACTAGCGACGATTTATTAATTGTTGATATTGGAGGGAGGGCAGTGGTTAGTCAAGCACTTGAGTGTTTTATTGCACACTATCAACAATAATTAAACGGTTAACAAAGAAACATGATAAAACAATAGACAGTCTTGTAGCTAAAAGGGAGAGCTTCTAATCTCACCACCTTGAAGGAGTATCGTTGTAACTAAACCGGTATAGAGCCACCGACCTTCAAAATTGACTCTCTCGTGAAGTCTCGTCCGTTGGTCATCGGGGAGTAGAAGGTGTCGGCTTATGTCCAGGATAAAGAGAGCCCTTCCATCTTTTCTATTCCTCCTTACTACCGCTTAATGTGACCTGCAATTCACGAAAAAAGATTGTTAACTAATGGTTATTTATCCGATTTCCCAACAATATCCACCTATTTTACTAACTAGAAGTATTTATTTATGGAATAAAATACGAAATTGATAATCGCTTTCGATTAGAATCTTTAGGCTTGAACGATTCGGTTTAGTTATTCCTATTTTGAGGTTTTTCAAACTATAACGTTAAACTAACAATTACTTACAGGTGACGGGATTCGTTATAGTATACCGAGTGTTCGGATTGGGGTCTTTGGGGCAATTATTTCCTAACTTAGGCAGGATACGAGGTGCCGAGTTGGTTTATAACTTTGCACTTATTATATTTGACATGCCGGACCTGTTAGAGGTATTTACTTTTTTTTTAAATTTATTTTACAATAAGAAAACAGACATATTTAAAATCGCTTCCTAAAGGAAGATCACTTATAATTAAGCGACCGTGAATTATAAATAGGGAAGGTTTTATGATATTTGATTTTAACGTAAATAATTGTGGATTGGTACACATTTCACTATGATGCGGGTAGTCAGGATAAGTTTTTGGTACGCTGATATGTGCGTTTCTCAAGGTCACGGCTAAATTAGATGGAAATATCTACGGACATTGAGTGTTAATATGACAGTAAAATAACATTTACGGGATGGACAAAAGTCGAAAGTATGCAGATCTTACCGATATTTTATTAACTTGTAATTCCATAATCAAAAAAAAAATTAAAGATTACATTTATGTTTCTATACATGTCACCTCATCGTCTTATTGTATTACTAGAAAACTTTTTACACACCGAATCTCATATTTCTTATATAAATTGAATTGTTTTATAGAAAAAAAAAAAAAAATATTGTTTACATTTTGACCATCGCGGATTGTACACAATTTAGTTATAATAACATACTTCCAATGGTTATATTAAACTCAGTTGCATGTACTCTCGATGTACACTAATACGATTAGCCATGTATCCATAAAGATCAATCAACGTACAATATACGCCACATTGAATATTATATTAAACAGTTTTATTTTTAATTGTCTTAAGAATATTATTATTGCCACCGTAAGTCATCTTATACGTAAAGGTCAAAATAACGTACAATAGACATCATATTAAATATTATATTAAACACAGTTTTATTTTTAATTGTCTCTAGAATACTAATGTTGCGACTATAAGTCATCCATCTATGAAGTTAAAAATATTAAATTACAATAAACGCCATATTAAATTATATATTGAACACTATTTTATTCTCAATTGTCTCGAGAATATGATTATAACGTCCGTAAGTCATCTATCCATAAAGGTAAAATATCAACGAACAATATACGCCAGATTAAATATATTATGTACTGGTTTATTTGTCTTAATCATATTATTATTTATTACAATATGTTATAAAAACTATTACAGATTGGTTTGTACGGCTTGTTAAAAATCGACAGAGGGGGTGTGATTGTATGGGGTGGGCTCCTCACTTGCTACACGGACACCGTCCGCTGGGAGGTCATCACCGACGGCCGCCACATCGTGTTCCCGCCCGACACGTACCCCAAGTGCAACGTGGTGTGCTCTTGCAGTCTCAGTCCGGCCACCAACTTATGTTGGAATAATAAGTAAAACTCATAATACAATAACACTTTATTGTGTACCATATAAATTAAATATACGAGCAGTGTTAGCGTAGTGGTTTCAATGGAGGTCATCCTCACGGCAGACGTGAATCTGGCACGCATTTTTCAAATAATGTGCGTATTACAAATTATTGATCACATGTTTTAGTGAAGAATAATATCGTGAGGAAACTTGCATACCAGAACGTGTGAAGTCTGAAGTGTGTGAAGCCTGCCGATCTGCTCTTGGGCAATATGGCGGATGTGGCTTTAACCTCTTTTTTATGAGACGAGACTCGAACCCAGCAGTGGGACAGTTACGGGTTACAATGATGTGATAAATTTAACATAAGAAAAAGAAAAAAATATACATATATGAAAACTAATTAGGAATAAACCACCGGCGGTCTTATGACTTCGAGCGAGCGATCAACCGTGTAATAGAGAGTAAAGTAGTAATAGATTTTTGGACAAAGGTGCACTAGAATAATTGACCAAAAAGCTATAAAGTTACATACATGTAAATGTTATGTTGCATTATAAAACGGAGTGAAAAGTAGAGTAGATATAAATGAGAAGGAAAGATAAAAGGAAATGAGAATGAGTATTAAAGTCAAGTAAGATTCCTTAACTTAGATGCTGACACAATTAAGGTATTTGTCTGACACGGGAAGGATATTCCATAGGCTGAAGATTGTGAAAGATTTTGATAGAGGTATAAAAAAAAACTCACACCTTCGCACTAGGACTCCGTCTGTCGTGGGCAGCATGAACTCCACAAAAGAAACATAATGAAACATAACAAGGGGTCCCGAGCTCTTTCCCCAGCAGAAGCAGACATTTATGTGACATAAATATTTGTTCTCGGATTTTGAATGTTTGTGTGATCTGGTTAATCGCAATAATTTCAGAAAATGTCAGCGTTTTCTCGAAGGACCAGAAGCTGAAAAATGTGATAGTCAATGCTTTGGATGTAAGAAAAGAAATCCTACGGAATGTTCCTTGTGTAGAAACTATACACATAGAAATCACTGCGTTTCCGAATGTCCAAATGGAACGTGAGTACTATTATTAATGCTTTATCTAAGTAATGTACTTCACTTACAAAATAACTATTTTATTTACCTTTTTGTAACAAAATATATCCCTATAGGTCAAAGTACTGCGATTTTAACCTGATTTCAGATACGATAACACTAAATTTTACAACACTCTTACAGTTTGATTATCGTATATATTCTAGTCTTTTACTCTTGTCATTAGAAGCGTATTTGAAACCAGCTTTGTATCAATTTTCAAATCCAAATTAAATTACTTGCAAACCTATTTAAAATACAGAAAAGTCGAATGAACATCGTTTCAAAGTTTTTTAAATTATGCCAATAGAAATATGTTTTCAGCATCGTATTACCAGTGAACAAGTACTGCGTGACTGAGGAAGAGTGTATTCACTTAGGAGGATGGTCGTGGGACAATAGTTGCTTGTTTGAATGCCCCCAGAACTATATCGAGTGGAATACTACTAGCGGCACCACTTGCAAGAGATGTGACACTTGCAAACAGGTTCGAAACAATTATATGTGTAGAAAATACGTTTACTTCCAAACATGACATACTGAAAAAACCTTTTGAACACTATATAAATATTGTGATCTAGCCTGATCTATAATAATACGTAGGTCGCTCACTAAGTTTTGAGATAAAGAAAAAGTAACCACATTTTTGTATTATTCATTTTCCATCTTTTCAATATACTTTCCTTCGTGCTCATTAAAAAGTTTCAAATCTAAACCAACTTTGAAAACACTTTTGCCAGTCTTGATTCGACAGATGAGAAATCGTTCGAAAAACTATACATTATTTTTCAGTGCTGGAAACAAAAAGAGATCACAGGGAGCTAAGTCATTGCTGTAGGGTGGATGAATTAGGGTTTCAACATAAGATTTCACAATAAACGCCTTTGTTCTAAGGGTCGTAAGTGTCAGGGTGTTATCGTGATGTAGTATTATTTCCTGAAGTGTGGTTATTGGTCTATTCTCCCGCAAAGTCAAATTCCCGCAAATTCAAGTCGGCAACTGTTCTTCTGGGAAGATCCATATTGATATTTGCCATTTATTTTCCGGATGTTCAGATCCATGTTTCTTCATCAGTAATTATTTCAGAAATACGTCTTGATACCCCGTTTTCAATGCGGAGACCTATTTTTAGGCACCAATCCACACAAGTATCTCGCTCTTGAGAGAAAATTATGGATCCAATGACGACAAAGCTTCTTCATTCCAAAATCTTGATGTAGGATGGTACAAATGTTCTCCAAACTAATGCCAAGGATCTTCGCAATATTCGTGTATATCATATGTCGGTCTTCTCACACCAACATTTTATGGCCCACATATTTACTAATACACTGTTTGTACCTAGTTACTACTCACTTTTTTGGTCATCTTTAAGGTTATTTTTTCCTAAAAATTGTAAAATTAAACTTCCTAAAATTTGTTGCTCGATGTGTAACTGTGTTTCTTGAGGCTAATTGTATCCGTTGTCAACTTAATTATTGAAGGGAAATCTTACATAGGCGTGTTGGCAGGGGAAAATCTTTTTGGTTCGTGTCAGCAACATTCTGATGTTTAAGATATATAAAGTGTTTATACTTTGCATTGTTCTTTAAAATGTGTTTTAATTTGATTATTATTTTAATTGTTTAATTGTCAGATTATTATGCAGTACAACAGTGAGTGCTAAATATGTTATTTTTCATTTCTGTCGGTAGTCCTCATAACTGCCTCTGTTTTTTATTAAAACAACTTTAACATCTTGATAGACGATAGCGCGCAAATGTTTGTGGTCAGGCTTCAGTTTTAAATAAAAACTGCGGGAACCTTTGCAGCAATATTATTAGAACCGAGTTCTATTTTCAAATAACAGTCCTTTTTAAAAACGTATAATAGCAGGTGCGTTCCATTTTTAAATTTCGTGCATGTAAGGACTTATTGACTGACCTAAGTAATAAAAATAGCGGAGATGAATTTTTATATTTATTTTATTACCATTTTTTTATTCACTCGCTTTTTTGTATGTCTATCCGGTTGGAATTTTGTGATTGATTTTAACTAATTTCCTGATGAGCTAAATACTTGAAATTTGGATCACAGCTCAGAAGTGGATGCCAATGCATGGAAATGTGAAAAAAGAAGAAGAAAAATTTTATACTTTTTAGTCCGTTAAAAAAAATGGTACAGTAAACAAATTTTTAGTCGTAAGTTATTTTTGAAACCAGCTTCTTTTGTTTGTGTCTGTGAAAGTAACCAGAATAATATGATCATTTAAATTTAGATAAATGATATTAACATAACATACCTTATAAGTTAGCAGACGGGGTATTCTGACAACATTTGCTGTTTAAAAGTCATGAATCCCGGATTAAACCGTCAATTTTGTCGTACGTATTGCGCCTCAAGGAAAATCGTGACTGTAATAAAAATTGAACTTCGAACGCACTGACACGAGTGGTGTATAGACGGCCGAATGATTCCTGAAATCAGATTTCACTAGGATTTCGAATAAATCGAATAGAATAGGAAAGTGGTTGTCGGATTTTAAGGTCGATATTTTATTCGTGAACAAATCTATCTATATCGCTCTACATGTAACGATTCTCTTTTTTTCCTACATTCAGAATCGATGTAATTAAAAATTGTTTATCCAATATAATAAATCATCGTCGCCCGTGAACTTCAGTAATACCAAAGGCATTACCGAAGTGTTGCCGACCGAAAAGGAAGAGGGCGACCCGCATTATTACTGAAACACGTGTAAAACATTTCACGGTCGATTTTAGGAGGGTAGGAGCAAGCCAGTCGAGCAAAATACCCGAACACCATGCCGTAGGGATTTGAACTGCATAGTACAGAGCCCAGTGACCTCCAACAGTCCACTTTGAGCACTGAAGGTTGGCTTATCCTCAAGTATGGATAGAGCTCCTCACATCCCAAGTTTCCTCAAAATTTACTTAAATTAATATGTATGACGTAGACATTTACTGAAAATACGTCACTTGAAAATTGTAACAACAAGTTCTCGAAATTAAGAAAATTTTCAATTTCCTAAGGGGAGGAACGAAGAAACTTGGTCATCAATAATAATTAGCTAAATAATCTGAAGTTTGTTGAAAAGTATTTCTTGAGGAAGAATTAATTCCTTAACTTTGTAAACTAGTAATTTTGAAGTACTTTGGGTTAAAATGTTACCAAAATACATAAAATTTGTAGCTGAAGTCTTTTTATTATGAAAAGAAATTTTGTATCTTTAGTAAAGTGGGAAATAAATTGCTGTTGGGCAGTTGATAATATTTCATAACTATAATAACACAATAATGTAATACAATAATTTTAAATATAAACATTTAAACATTTATATATAAATAAATCCTATTAAAATAAAACGTTTATTTTCAGACTTGTGGAAGCCTTCACTTACATACGCTAGCAAACATTCAGTCCGCAGAAAGATGTGTTTACATTAATGGATCCTTGACTATCGCTATTAGATCAATATTGCCTGAAGCCCTAGATGAAATGAGACATTATTTAAGTGTCATTCAAGAAGTATCAGATTATGTACTCATATATGGTTCCATATCAATATCTTCCTTGGATTTTCTTTCATCTCTACGACGGATTAGGGGACGTAAACTTCTGAATGGAACCTATAGCCTTTCTGTATCTGGAATGCATAACTTGCAAACGCTTTTTACACCAAATGTTACTCAAAACCTTAAAGTAGATAATGGCACCTTCACGTTTTACGACAATCCAATGCTCTGTTTGGGCCGCATAGAAGAGCTTAAAACGAAATTTCCTCAGATCCCTTCCAAAAATGATATACCGCCAGGAATGAATGGCTATAGTGCTGGATGTGATGAAGTTTTACTTCAATTGAGAGTAGAAGTGAAGAATGAGACATCTGCAGTGGCTATTTTCAATCGAATCCCAGATTTGTACCTTCATTATTCTATTCTGTATGTAAGAATACCACAAGGATCACATGCAACATTAGTGCCGGAAACTTGTAGCGAATCAGAATGGTACGCTTTCAGTGTTCCCCAATTAAAACTTAGAAACCAAACAGTTCATGTTGAAATCTCATCACTTCATCCTGCATCTTCTTACGCACTCTGTATTGAGACCTACGATCCGATTCGATTTCATCTTTCCCGGAGCTCCATTGTTAATTTCAAGACCACTGTAGGTAAACCTGAACCACCATTTATTATAGAGCTCGTTGCGTCATCTTCTGATGTGATAGTTATTCGTTGGGTGGATCATAAAGATTATCGTCCACATATCGATCGTTACGAATTAGATGTCAGCATGATAGAAATCAGCCCTAACGACATTGCCGCAAGAGATCGTTGCACTCCTGTGATCGAAGATCCACAGGAAATAGATTATTCACGTCACGTTATTGTAATAAAACCTCCAAAAAACTACGAGAAGGGGTGCGAATCTATGTGTGGGATTCTGTCGGAGATACCTGTAAGCGCGATCACCGAAGAGTATTTCGATGTATGTAGCTTTGTGAAATCGGGGTGCGATGAGGATGAAAGTTTCGCTCGTCCCAAAAATACGAGTATTGGGCCATATGTCAAAACTTTAGCGTTAAACCTAAGCAGTCCAAGGACAGATTTTCAAGTCGGAAACTTGGCACCTTTTCGGGACTATAGGTTTAAATTACGTGCTTGCATTGTAGATAAATGTAGTCGGTTCACAAGTGGTGTAGTTCGGACATTGCGTTCAGAGGGTGCTGATGTACCTCGTATTAACTTCATCAAAGCCGACGCTAACGGAATTATAAGTATTCAATGGCGACCACCTAAGGAAACGAACGGTCCAATCTTGACTTACAACATAGAAATTCTGCCTGTTGTACCTGATATGGAACATTTGTTTCCACGACTTTGGTGCGTTTCTGGCAATAAAACTGATTTTTCAGTTGAATATAATATTGCGAAAAAATATGGCGTTAGAGTTTGTTCAAACACTCTTGGATCAAATTATATATGTTCAAGTCCTAGGCACGTTGAGATACCAATTCAAGATATATCAACGTGGTGGTGGGTAGGAATCCCAGTAGCTATTATTTCCTACATAGGAACTTTGTTTATTGGATGGCTGCTGAAAAAGGACCGAAGTGATCAAATACGTTTGATTGACGTAACCGTGACTTATGCCAATGAAACTGAACCACCTAGTCAAAGAAATTTAAATATGCCATTTTATTCTATGCGGTTACACAAAACATAATCAGAATAAGAGTACTAGGCTATGATTATTATAAATAAACTTTATAAATTCTGTGAACCGAGTATTCAATTTTCCTAATGAATGATAGCTGGTAATAAATAAGTTG
Organism: Megathymus violae; assembly: GCA_003671415.1. Taxonomy (NCBI): domain Eukaryota; kingdom Metazoa; phylum Arthropoda; class Insecta; order Lepidoptera; family Hesperiidae; genus Megathymus; species Megathymus violae. Next base: position 2,045,482 of record PDGT01000065.1, on the reverse strand, counting down.
ATTCAAGACAAAAAGGATTCCAGTCGAGCGGACAGTTCCAATGAAAATGCTCATTTCATCTAATGGATGGGGAAGTTAATGTTTTCCAAAATGTTACTCTCATTATGCTTAACTTTTGTAATTAAAAGAGTTTTTGTTTTATATCTGTAGCGCAAAATGACTATGATGAGTTTTACGTATACCAACTGTCCTGTGATGTTTTAATGCTTGATAATTACAAAATAATACCAAAAAAAAAAACATAAAAACAATTCACTGAATTATGATGTAACTGACAAATATAGAGAGCTATAATTGTAATGAAAGCGATCATATTATATAGACTGTTTTGCACCAGGATGCTAATCGGTTGAAACCATTAACAGAAAGAACGGTTTTACTACGCGATTTTTAATACTATGCCATTACCGATTATTCGATTTCGGACTTCAACGTCGTTAAATATCCGTTTATAGTTGAGATAGGTTAGATTTTTTTATATCACGCGCATTATTGTAAGTTTTTATATGCGCGCACCTCTACATCTCCTACTACTACTAAATCTCCATGAATTATTTATCTCTCTTGGTTGCAACGTTGAAGAGTTGTATAATAATAAATAAAATAGAATAAAATACACAAGCCATTTATCCTAATACAATAGTTTGGTTATTTATAAAATTTAAAAATGAAATATATATTGCTCATTAAATTAAATTTATCAATAATATGATTTATTTCATGTCAATAATAAAATTATAAATATAATCAGTTACTTCGCGACTACTATAATAATATAATTAAGCCCATGACTGAAATTGAAGAGTAGGTTAATAAGTGGCTTTAAATCTTTCATCATAACCAGCGCCAACTTGATGATGCAAATGATGTTACTATTTACCATTATATGGTGTCATAAGTTACATTGGTCATGACCCGTGGTACTTCTGGAACTAAAATATTGGCGTCTCATCAACACGATCGTACGACTGGCGGGTCGAACCCATTGATTTATCTGTTATCAAGATAACGAAATAAACGAAAAGGGTGATAATGCTGATATAATACTTATTTATCGACTTTTCAAAATATTTTTTTTTTAATTGGATAGATTTTATAATTCGTATTTCCACCAGTCTCCATTATTAAATAATGACGAGTGCATGAAAAGGAAGTTATTATATTACTACCAGTTCTTATACCAACACACAAATTTTATATTAGTTTTTTGGTAGAAAAATAATGGATCAGCATCTTTATCTCTATCTCTACCTATATTGAGGAAGAAGATACATACAAAATCACTTTTATTTAACCAAATCATTATTCTTATATTTTTAAGTCCAGAATGATCTTTTTATCATCATTGTAAAGGTAGGTTTTTAATATACCCTGGGGGTCTTCCAGTGCACGAGTTTTTTTGAGATTTTTTTTTCACTGAAGCAAGCTTTAGTTAATATCTAATACAATCGTACGATCCGTCGTTGGAAATCCTTGTTGTTAGATTTGTAATAAATAACTTCATGAGTTCATGAACAAGATGCAGGCAGGTGAGAGGGGCCGTTCTTGATCATGGTCCTCTCCCAAAATCGTACAGCTCAAATTGACCAAGCTTTTAAAATTTGTCAAATTAGGAAAATTAAATAAATTATTAACATCTTGCTTAAATCCCCTTAAACGATTTCTGATGCGTTTACTGTCCAAGCAAGTCCTATTTACTCGATTTATGATTAATTTATAATATGATACTCGCAAATTCTTTGGCTCCTATTATGATGGTATATTTAGGATCTAGTAGCAGGAAGAAAATAAAAAAGAAGCAGTTCGACTCTTAGTACATGAATACAATTAGTGGTAATTAAGTTAAACAAAAATAAATAAACATAAACCACCAAAACAACTATGAGCAAAACATTGAAACACCAAAAATATACAGAAATAATCAGACTTACATTTTCCACGACTCGCGATTTCAATTTATAAATTTAAAGAAATAAAAACAAACTCCTTCAACCGACAACAGAAAAGTGAGTCTCATCGTTTTTTTTTTTTTTTTTTTGCGCCCAGAAGATGGAATATGGGCTACCCTCCGGAAAAGCGCGGGAGGGGGGTGGTGAATGCTCATAGCATACCAGCGCAGCCGGCTGCGCTGGTTATCTGGTACGTCCGAGAAACCTAGACTACCCACTAAACACCACCCGAGTTGGCTTTGGCCTTGTGGCCTCTAAGCCTTCATCGGAAGCGACCCATCCTTAGGGAAGGAAAGGGTGCTAGCGGCACTCCCGAGGGAGCATACGCTTGTTGTAACACTGAAGGTGTTGTCGAATGGAGAGACTATGTGGCATCTTAAGGATACTATTAACTGTTATGATTTGAGTTTTGAGTGTGGGCTGCCAGTCGGCAGTCGTTCCTTGGCCTCCGGATTTGATGACCTATAAGACTAGGGGCAGTGTAATCCGCTGCCTGTCTGATTAATGGATTTGAGTGTTTCTCTGAGGATTTAAAAAATGCAGTGCAATAGTCTTTAAAAGATTTCTGAATTGTGGGGAGTTGTAGATCGTAGTGTAGGTCGGCGTTCCTCACGCACCAGTGAGCGTTGGTTGCGATTCTGCAAAAGAGGTTCTGGACTATTTGGATAATCTGGACTATTTGGATAGTCTCTTCGTCTCGTGCGGCGACTTATATAGTCGTCTGTAGGAGGGTAGGAGAGTTTCCTAAATGTATATATTTTTAAACGTGCACAACAACACCTCAAAAAATATACATGCACTTACAATAAATAAAAGTTCATACGAGTTGCATACCAGTACCAATAAGCATTTTACTCTGAAATTAAAAGCCATAGTATCTAAGTACGGACTAAGTAAGTTCGGAGAGAAACACATAGTTCTTGCTGTACATGTAATATATACTGTTAGTGGCCCTCGCTTCGCTTCACATAAACTACGCCTGAAGCTTAGAAATAGCACCTGTATTGTTTTACGACTGGGTTTTTCGCGTTTTATTAATTAGAAATATATTAATTTACATCTTTTTTATATATGGGCGGATTGAAATGAAACGAACTTTAAATATTAAGTGATGCTTCCTGAAATATATCAGTGAAAGCCATAAAGAAATCGGTTAAGCCGTTTCTGAGACTAGCACGCACAAACGCACAGACAAACAGACAAAAACTCTAACAACTATTGTTTTGGGTTCTATTGCGTTAATAACGGCTAATAATAGTTTTTTTCATATATCCTTCATGTATGTGAGAGCATTCAAAACCGAATCATTAAGCGAAATTAACCGAACCGAATGAGTGTAAATTCAGAAAAAATCTACGTGTTCCTGGTATTATATATTTAACCTAAAAATACTGCAGATACTCGAGCAAATGCTTTTCGGTTTAATAGTGACTGCAAAGGACTGCAGACTGTTGATAAGATGTCGTTTTACAGTTGTGACGCGTTCCGACATGTCCCTTCTGTGAAGTTCTCAAGTTATCAGCGAGACCCTTAAGGTCTGGCACATGAAGTATAATTATACAAATAATTACATTATCAATACTTACTGACTATAAAAATATAATTATTGTGTGTTATTCATAAAATGTTAAAATACTCGTACTGAGTAGCAAATATCAGATGTAAATCTAGTTTCATCCAATTGGGTGATCGGAACCCGGTATCATACTAATAGTGTATTCCATTTAACCATCTATCACCCGTTAGCCGTTTATGTGGCTGCTAAAAAGATTGATAATGATATTAAATGACAACAATTTCTAAACGTATCAGAAGGACGAAAATTGTCATAAAGTTATGAAACTAACGGACCCTCAGTCGGTATCCAATTACGATTATATATTGAATTATATGATTATCTATTATTTAAACACGAATGTTTACTACGCTTGCCGCAACTCTACGCTCGTCTCGTTAAATAAAATAAATAATAACTTTTTGATCAATTTCTTTAAATTGAAATAATTTCTAAAAACAACAATACATTTTTCAAACTGAAGTAAACGATTTTATTATTAGGTTTCCGTATTATATAAAATTAAAAAAAAACGTTTATACAGCGATTGCAAGAGCACAATAAAAGATTACCAAGAAGTCCTCCAAGATAATGAGATTTGAAATAACATTATGTTCCAAAACGGCTTATCTAATAACGGCGTAACACGTCGAGTGACTGTTTGTTTTACATAAACTAATTCTCGTTTAGTGCTCACAGATTAAACATTTTCGCCCGGGAAATGTTTAATTCTTTGCTAAGATAACAGGAGTAGTAATAAATGGGTCAGTAAACAAAGAAATGGGACGTTTTTATTCTGAATCGGGTATCTGAATCTGAACAATAGCTTTGTTATAGTGCATTATGATTATAATATGATTCTACTACATAGTTAGATGTAATACTATTCTCAAAGAGAACAATTGTCAGTGTTATTTGATATGATTGTTATTGAGATGTAATTGATATCTTACAAGGCGACGATAGTATGGCTCTTGACATTTGAAGAGGTTTGCATGGGAAGCCAATTTCAATGTCGCCATTAATAACTGTACATATCTGTGCGTTAGAAATTAGAATAACAATGCTTTTGCTAAAAAATTGGCTAAGTGTATCTAAGCTTGGGATAAGTTAAGTGTAAGGGGGCTCCAAGGCATCCTGTTTGATGCATCCTGTTGAAGAACGGAAGAAGCATTGGTATCTTCACGAAGCATTGGTGTCTCCCATTAGAGATATCTCGGCCTTTTATTACTCTAAGCGGTACGTGTGAATGCTTATAATAAATAATAAAATATGAAATTTGCTTAAAGAACTATTGAATCATTAATTTTATAAAATTTTAATTCAGCTATATAATAATACTTACCGTGTTTGCAACTCGGAGGCAACACCAAATCAAAACTTCAATGAAAGTCCTTCATATTCATGGAATTCACAGTTCGTGAGACTCCCCGGCGTAAAGGTAGATAGAAGTTATAACAATTGGATAACTCAAAAGTTGCTATAAAGCTTCGTTAGAGGAGACGAATATATCTATATACTTGTATCTGAACAATGGAAATACGTCCTGAAATGTGATAGGGGAATTTTATGATAGAACATTGTATTTTTTCACGTGAAACTTCTTAGCTGCTTTGAGAGTAAATAGATTTAAAAATTCAAGGTCGTGGTGCACGAGTAAGGCGATGAACCTGTAACGTTTTTTAGTACCAATTTCGTTGCATCGATGGCATTGCATTTCGATGAAGAACATTACTTTTAGTTCTATATGAGAGAAAAAACCCATATATTGGTTATTTGCGCGAGTGCGTGTTTACTTACAGATGCGCATTTGTGTTATGTTTTAAGTCAGAGGGGACACCTATTTCGATCCAGTCCAGTTTGTTAACAATAATATTAATTGATGATAGTTTAAAAATAAGATTAAAATGTAATGAAAGTGGAGTCATTCTTTATACACTTAACTTTAATCCTTATCAAAATAAGTGAATATAATATGAATTTAACTATCCAAACGTTGAGAAGTTTCACTTCAAATATGCGCACATCGTGCAAGAATTTTTATGGTACCAGACATAATAGGCAGAGGTAACATAATTATAAGTGTTCACTATCAACATGCACATTTACAATATCTCGGCGTCATTGACGCGTAGCACACTTAAAAATGTATAACGATTTTGAAGAAGGATTACAATCTTTCAATTGAATTCTTATAACTTACAAAGTATCAATAAATTTAAGATAGGACTCAAAAGTTCGAAGTTACGTCCACTCAAATCGGTCTCTCGAAGATTTTAAATTAGAATTGCGTAGGTATTATTTCATTAATTGTTACGGAACGTGAAAAAAGATGTCTTCGGAAAAACTTTTTGCATTATTATGCCGGAGGAGCCAACGTTTTGACTGTTCAATTCCGTGCTGATCTTATTACAAGTTTACATAGTTTGTTTAATTGACTACCGCAGTGCTCACGAATGCTAGTGGTATCCACTCTAACTTGACCTTCCATACTAAGTTACGTCTATTATATTTTTGTCTCTATTTATGTCTCCATAATCATTGCTGTGTCTGTCAGTTACGTGTATGAAGTTTTTGGCCGTATTGGGGCGGCCTAGAATACTCCCCCCAATCCCAAGCTGGTAGAAAAGGGTGTCGTAAGAGACGACAGAAGTCAGCCTGCTTTGTGGTAGGGCTTTACGTAAGGATTATATTATCAGTATTATTATTAGGTCATTAATATTATTAGTGATATTATTATTTTTCCGTGAAGCCTGCCTGGCTAGCTACCACCCTCCTGCTTGAGACAGCCGCCAAATGACTCGTCGTGTTCCGGCTGGGGACTTGAGAGCCAGTACATTATTTCTTACCTTCTTTTCATTTCCTGGCCGACAACGCATCAGTGACACCTTTGGTCTTGCTGATGTCCATGGGCGACGGTGACCACTTACCATCAGGTGGCTCGTCTGCTAGTATGTCGGCTTTTAATATAAAAAAAAACTTAAGAAATTGAGACTGAAGTCATATTCACACAATATTGGAAACCCAAAACAATTATATGAAAATACTGTAGAACAATGTATAGCGTAGTATCTAGTTCTGTGATAAATTATAACGAACACACAGCTGCATATAAACATCAAAAAGACCTAAAATTGTGATACAGTCTTTATTAAATGGTTAATATGTATTTTGAGAGAATGTGCGAATTTTGTTTGTATTTGCTGAAGGTAATCTTCGAAATCAAGGCATCTATTTGAAAAATTAATTTACAATTTAAAAAAGATATGTCAAGTCGCTGTCAAGACACAAATGTATATAAAATACTATTTTTGAAGAAAATGTACACAGTTTTGTTAGAAAATCAGTGATATTCCATCGTACAATCGCACCGCAGGATATTTTTTTATAAATTGCCCCGAATTCATGTTTGAAGATGTCTCAACCGTTACTGTCCGACCCCAAGTTTCACAGCCCATTTGATGTAAACTCTACCGCCTCAGATGGTTTTGAAATATGCAATCAGTGTGCACCCCGACGATACTTCAAAGGGAAAAGAGGTCTTAGAGTGCACATGTCCAGAATGCATAAAGCATGTCGGAATCTCATACCGCAAGCGGCGCGCAACACTTTAACTCAGTAAATCACGAACTCTTTAGTGAAAAATTAGCACGCTACAAGAATACACTACCTGTCATTAAAAAGATTACCCGTGGAGCGAGGTTCACGGTTGCCGAATCATTAAAGCAAACTATTGATAGTATCTTAAATGACAATGATACGGAAAGCTGGAAACAATTTCTAACATTTTCTTATAGGGTGTTGCATATATCCAAAGACGATAACACGTCAATATCGCTAATGAATCGAATAAAACATAATTGCTCAACCACTTCCAAAGAAAACTCTCTAAACAATGAATACAGATGTAGAAATGGCAGTGTTAACAAGATAAAATAGGTCGAGAACAAGTTTAATGATGGAAATTTAAAAAGAGCTGCACAATTATTATTTTCGAGCGACACGATAGCACCCAATAACTCCGAAACACTCCAAGCCCTTCAATCTAAACACCCAAATGCAATAGCGTCACTGCAAATAGAAAATCCTCCAGCAATTTCCACTCCAAACCAACCCATTACGGCTGATATAGTCTTGGCTGCCATAAACTCGTTCAAAAGTGGCTCTGCAAGCGACCTCGATGGACTTACACCCTAACATTTTAAAGACTTAGTACTAGTTAACAGTGCAGGACAAGGTAATAGCTTGTTGTCTAAAATAGTAGACCTTGTAAATCTAATGTTGTCCGGCAGAGTACCCAGCGATATCACGAGTATTCTTTATGGTGCTAACCTCTGTTCACTCATAAAGAAAGAAGGTGGTATCACACCCATAGCGGTAGGTAACAATATACGCCGCATTGCTTCTAAAACCTGCAACAAACTAATGTTACCTAAATTGAGCCAGCTGTTACAGCCCGTTCAAGTAGGGGTAGGTGTAAAAGGCGGCTGTGAAACGGCTGTTTACGCTGTTAGAACCCTTTTAGAACATGGACAGTACGAAGCATTGCTTAAAGTTGACATAAAGAATGCTTTTAATTCCATTGATCGTGATGCATTTCTAGCTATAATAATAATATATAAATATAAAAATAAAGAGCTTTTCGTTATAATGTAATAAAATATTATATTTTTTAGTTTTAGAATATGTAATATAAAACATATGAAAGTAATTCAATAAATTTACCTATAGTGGTTAGTTTATCTACAAAAATATTAAAACTAAAAGTTCATATTGAATGATACATGCAGGCTTATTTTTACACATTGCGTCGGTAGTAAAAACAAGGCAGAAAGAATAGCCACGACGGTTCAAAGTAAATTGGTCGTGGAATGAAATACTGTCGTTTTGCATTGTGTCAGAAATTGTTGTTTCCAACGCTCTCAACGCATGTAATTACATGATTGTCCGTTTGTGTAAAACAGTAGGTCGGAGAGAATTGCGGTCAGCTTTGGTAACTTTTATGTAATCTGATTTTCGTTATCAGCGCAGTAGAGATGAAGTTTTAATACGGTTATTTTGCTATTCCTGCATTTTTATCTGAGCCCGAATAAAGAAGATTGAGGTCGAGCGATTTATGGAACGAAGAACTTATCGAGTACAATGTTCAGGTAGACTTAAGTGGGGAGCACGTAGAATAATTTGATATCGGGTTTTATTTTTTGACAGATCCAACGCCGAAGTTAGTAAGTAGGTACATATTGATATGCTGGCTTTATTATAATTGGTACAACACCTTTGTTTCACCTTATTCGTAAAGATCAAAATACGTAGGTAACACTTGTAAATTCATAACCCTCCTTGTTTTTTTTAATAAAAAAAGTACCAATCGAACTCTGTTCGATTCGAATCGAACCGAATTCGAATTTATACGATATATGTTTTTTTTCTTCAATATATCTAACATGCAACAGACGTGTCACATGCTACTTTCTCCGTTTAGAAACATATATCACAGAAACGTGAATGATTCGAATCCTAAATAATATAACATTTTAATTTAACACAGGACTTATTCTAAATAAAATACTTACACGTTTTTACGTATGGTGTTCTTAATAATACCGTGATTTGTATGTCCCCAACACCCTAAAAAAACTGTTAAGACCCTTGTCGTTAATGACCCTTAAATCGTAACAATAACAGAACAAAGCGATGTTTTTATACGCCGTAACTTTTGAACAACTTTCACGCAAAGAAACTCTTTGCTATTCCCAAAAGCTTTTTTAGAATACAAAACTGTAGCGAGGGATCGCTGTAATTTATATCATGTCTGTGGCGGATGCGCCATTTTTTCCATAAGAACTTTTGATTCACAGTAAGTCAATTTTTTTTTAATTCAGACCGTTATTACTTTCTGTTCGATTATGTAATGGCGAGTTTTTAACCGACGTCAAAGTTTTAGTGTCTGTTTACGTGACCGAAGGAAAGTGAAAGGTCACCAGCCGCGTTCGAGTAAGTTGAAAAACAGGTGTCTGAACTGGACCGGAAAAATTGTTTGAAAAATTTGTTTAGATTCAGAAAACATTTTATAGATGTTGGTGGAAAGTACATACTTTGAAAGTGATTAACGGCAAAATCTTTAACCATAGAACTTTATTTTTCAGTTTCGCAAAACATTCTGAGTGCGTCTAGTATAGTATATAACGTAAACATACCCATATCCTCAAATACCATACTACCGTAAACAAATTTAATGATCAAAACTGCCTCTGCCTTGGTGTGCCTCAATGTTAGCCACAATTTTTTTTTGTATCAAAATACGTAAGTACCTATTCTCGAATATCTATTACGTTTTAGCTGTCATAAGGAAGGTAAACCAATAAATATGTCAAAAAGATCTACTCGTGTTAACCCTAAACCGTCACAAGTAGAATAAAGAGACCCTTGTCATTGCTGGCATTCGAAACAATATGAGTTAAAAACTTTTTATACGGGTAAGGTTAGAATTTCACACAAGAACAATTTATGGAATACCAGCAACCTGGTCCGATTTCGTTCGGGTAGAATAATTATGCTCATTTATATATACATATCTATGCATTATATATAGCTTATGTTTATTCAAAATAATTTGCCTTTCAAATGGTAAAATATTTTTTTCAATTAGGTACCATCCGGAGATTATGTTCCGTATACACATCAACTAATAAAATTATGATTCTCTCTTTAAAATATTAGTATAGATATGGATGATATAAATTTAATTGGTTGGTCATGACCCTGCTTGCCGAGCGAGGGTTGCGTTCGATTTCCGGCCGGGTTAGACATTTATGTGACATATAAATGTTTGTTCTTGGGTTATGGGTGTTTGTGATGTCATATTTGTGTATGTCCATATCACCCGCAACACAGGGAATTCAAGTGCGGGGGTGTGAGTGTGTAAACGTTTACGTTACGTTTATGTCAATCGTCAAAAAGAGAGCGGATGAACCATCTGATGGTAAGTGGACACCAACATTTATAAAAATCTGCACCATTTAAAGCATAGCAAGCAAGTTGTTGGCCAAAAAAGTAAACCGGGAATTCGTTTTCTTCAATAGTACTCGCGCACTGCAATAGAAACGTGTTTATATAATTTCACGGTTGATCCTAGAATACGGGCAGCAAATCGGGTAGATAAAAACCTTACCGTAAAAGTTAAGTCGTATGGTATAGAGCTTAATGGCTGGGTGCTATTACCATTGCTCGGTCCATTGTTCAGTACTGTGCACCAAGAGGAGTTTGGTGCAAAATCGAGGATGGATGGCGCCCCTTATATTATAAATTAGTGTTCAGTACGTTAGATACCAAGCAAATCATATTTAAATAATGTTTATTTGGTTATAAAGGAAAACGAAAACATCTGGTACCTTAAATTATCGAAAGGATTAAGGATATGGATAAGAGAATCAGTTTACTAATAGAAAAATTAATATTTATATTTTCTATTAGGGCTTATTTAATGATTGGAAACCAAAAATAACAGCTGTTTTTGGGAGAGTTCCATATACTTCTGAATATAATGGTAAATTACAGTTTGAAACATTCTAATCCTATAAAATATCTAAGCATCGATGGTTACTCACGGGATATAATAAAACAAAAGTAGGAAACATATTTATATTTATGTCGTTTAAGTAATTTGGAAATTAATTACCGAAATCTTATGAAACTTATGGTGTTATAATCCCTCGGGAGGATCATTCGTTTAAAAAAGCAAGTGTTTTATCGAAGTAAATTAAAATTAAGATGTTATAAATACTGAAGGAAATTCAATATTGCAATATTCCAATACATTTTATTCATTAAATAAAGTGTTGTCTTAAAATAGTATTTTTTTTATTTATCGTACCTAATATCGCGCCAAGCATCCACTTAGCTTGAGGTGGTGGAACAAGGAATTACAAATAGGACCACAGTTCTTATCAATACGGTTAAATTATTTTAAATTGTCTTATTTCTGGTACACTGTTATCCACACCCTTTAAACCAAAATGTATTTCTTATTTACTTGCATTAATATGGGAAGAATCAAATACATTAATTAAACAAGATACATTATTGACTGGTTCACAGAAGTCAAACAATTTCCAACAATCTGATATATATTTTCGGATTTATTCACAAATAACTAGACTAGGTTTGCATATAGAAAAGTTTCGCTTAAAAAGCGCACTGAAGATCTAGCAAATTTACGTTAGCGCAACGAATGCTCCTCATACTTCTGAGACCATACTTAAAAAGTTTGTGTAATTCCAGTGTTGAAACGCTAACAATAACATGAATTACCATTTGGAAATTAATTTGAAACTGAGGCCAACTGTAACAAATTTATCGAATTTGTGTCACGTTCGACAAAAGTCTTTACGGAGCATTTGTCAGGGATGAAATCCATTTTATTATTGACGCTCCTTCTAAAAACATCTTCTTGTATAATAACATGCAATCAGATTTTGACTTAATTTCCTTAGTTGTTTAAGTCGACTTCATAAAGTATGAATTCAGAGCGCTCAGTGCCGTATGTAGTGAAAACACGTGATTGCACAGACTATATACAATATCAGTAAACCTAATGATGTCAAGATCAAGGCAAAACTATGAAAATTTTAATAATTATCTATATATAATTAATAGTCTAACCCGAACAAAGTCGGACGGGGCCGCTACTAATAGGTATAAGTGTCCTCGTTGAAAAAAAAATTTTGACCAAAAATTGGCAAATTCAGTGTTTTAATTCAACATCACTGCAAATAAAAAACACCGCAGGGCTGATACGAGTCTACAAAGGAGCAGTTGAGCCACCTGATAGTAAGTGGTCACTGTCGCCAATAGACTTCGGTAGCACTAAAGGCATCACCAAAGTGTTCCCGATCGAAAAGGAAGCGTGGGATCCGCAGTATTATTGGCTCGCTGACACTGCGACCAAAACACCTATGTAATATTTCACAGTCTATTTTAGAAGGAGAGAGCTGGCTATTCAGTCGGGTAAAGCACTCTACCACCATGTAAGTAACGTCGGGATTAAACTGGGTGGTAGAGAGTTCAGAGATAGGAGGTGGGACAGTTTGTCATAGTTTCGTCCGTTGTTCAACAGGATGCACCAGGAGCAGCGGAGTTTCGGTTGATCTCAAGGATGGATAGAGCCCCTTACAACTCGGTAATTGAACGACTGAGGCACACCGTAGGGATTATAATGTAGGAATATAGTCAGTTTGTTACTTAACAAATGTGAAAATGATTATCATTGTTTATTACCACAGCGTCGCGTAAAATTAGGCACTTAAGTTACTCAATTTCAGTATTTACCAAACATTGATATTATTGTACCAAATGATATCCAATGTTGTATAATTGAAAGGGTCTGACGCGTTTTAATTAATCTTCGAATTAACGTTAAAATTTTCCTATCTAAATTTAATTTTCTCAAAACCGCTTTAGAATTTGTGGCTTTAATACAACTGAGAGCTTATCTAATGAGCTGTATTCAATCGCTTTGACATTTATCCCAAGTTATTTCAGGCGGTGAATCCTTTCCTTATTTTCCTGTTACATTAAACGATTTATTGTTATGTTTATATCAATTTCCATTGTTGAAAAGTATTTTAACATTTTACAATAACAATACAATTACAATAACACCTCGATGTATATTGGGGCTACAAATCATTTCTTATGGTTTCGTTTCTACAAAGTCACATTAATGATTACATCAGTATAATTTTATTATCTCTTTACGATATTAAAATTAATGAACGTCTAAATAAAATAAATGCTATATATTCGAAAGATTTCAACAGCCAACTTTTTAAAAACTTATGTCAAAAGATATAAGTATGCTGGTGTCCCACAAGGGTCTGTATTATTAATCGCATTTCCAATACGTTCGTTACTCATGTCAACGATGTCTTTAATATCAGGAATATGCTTATTGATCCCGTTGTTGCCTCGCCTATTTCTCAGAATGAAAGGTTCAGAAAGACCTTTATTGTCATGATTTATTTCATTAGTTCGTATTTTTAAGAACTATTTTAGAATGTGAATAATCCCTTTGTAACCAAAGAATACAGTATTATGCGTTCATATGAAGTGCAGTGATAAAAAGTGTGGTTATAATTAGTGTCTGAAAAGTAAATTGGGTCCTTTTAGATTCTGGATTATGAGGTTCACCAATCTGCACAACAACTAGATAATAAGACTCATCGACCACTGAGAACTTTATCGAGAACTGACAGGTACACAAGGCCTGAAGATATTCGCTTTAACAGCATACGAATACATTCAAATAAATACGTAACTTCAAAAAATAGCACTGGATATGAGCCCAGGTCCACATAGAAGATCAATTTAAAACCATTATATTCTTGAAAACTTTCGCAGGGTTCTGTATGTAGCAAGTTTTTTACCGAGCTGTATTAATATCTGGATAGGTATGGCAACAAATTCTTTATCTTCACGGGATACACACCATGGCATTAGGCTTCTCCGAGATGTCATACAATTAATGGTAGACTTTTTATCTTCTTATGTCTTCATTATATATTAAAAGCTATACTGTCAATGCATACGTCCTGCAAATCTTTTATTCGGGAATAAATTCGAGTAAATTCCGTTTCCAAATCTATAACGTAAACTTCTTTCAATGGTCAGAAATAAACTAGCAAACATTTTCTTACTTTTTATTTGTGTGTGTTAAAAATACATGTCTCCCATCTTTAACAAAATATTTGAATTGCATAAACTAATATTGGTTCAGGAAACTCTACCATATCTTCTCATTCTATACGTATTTGAAGTCGAAAGTGTGATAATATGAAAGCAAGCCCGTTATGACTTGTGGACCCAACGTACGGACTTGTCATTCTTCTTCTTATTCTGCAGCTCAAAGTCTATGGATAAGTTATAGATAAAGCTGTATTAGGTAAATAGCTACGAGACAAGATTCGTTACGTTGAAATTCATAGACGAACAAATATTATCGACATAGCTCGAAGAATTAGTCGCATGAAGTGGCAATGCGCACAACACATCGTTCGTAGGATTGATAACTGATGAAGAAGAAAAGCCCTCGAATGGCGTCCATGCCTTGGTAACAGAAGCGGTCGCCGCCCAACCAGCTGAATTGATGACCGAAAAAAACTCTGGGGAGCTGTTGAATTTAAAGGGCCCAGGACGGGTCGGAGCAGTGCCAATTAGGGGAGGCCTATGTCCAACAGTGGACTATAAAAGATAGATAGAACGTAGTAAAGTATAGAAAAGCATTTAAAAATTCGCAAGTAACTAATTAAACTGTTTCACAATTTTAATAAATTGAGTATGATGAAATAATACTGGTACGTCTTAAATGCGGAACCCTAATCGTATAAAAGTATTATTTTGTTACCAGGACTTTGTATAAAATGTCAAACTTGATATCCCGTTATAAAATTTACTCAATTCGAAAGCTATGCGAGTTCAATCCGCACAAATATAATTTGAAAATGGAACAAATAAGAGAATATCCTTTCGAATTCGCGAGACCGCTTCTGTTGTGCTTTGATTTGTTGAACAGATGCAATATTGGATTTCTAGATGAAAACGTACCATCTGCAATGAAGTATTTGCGGTTTGGATATTTAATACCTTTTTTTATAATTCACCACGTGTCCACGATGGCATATATAATTAAAATATTCAGCGGACCCGTGAACACCTCCGAGCTGGCCTACATGGTTCCTATTTACTTGGGTCAAATACAGTGTACGTATAAATCGGCACACAGCCAATAACGCTTTGCGTCCGTCCAAACGCTTTCAGAAATAATATATGTCATTTAATATTATATTGAATAATTTATTCTTCTCCCCAAATCTTTAGCTTGATACTTTTGTTTGCACGAAGCTTTTCACTCGCATACCATCTTCCGAAAAATCTTTTTAATGTTTTCAAGGAAAGAACTTCCTGGCACGCTCGAATTGTTTTTGGTCCAAAAGACGCGCTTGTAAAATGGGTTCTCAACTTGTTATCTCATACAGATAAGGAATTTTACTATCTCAATTGCTTTAACATCACGTATAGTGTTATTAACAGTGCCAAATTGTATCATAATCTTGTCACGCTTTTAACCTACTTAGTTGAGTATTCAAAACCTACATTTTTCCTCAAGTTCTCTAGATATGAATAACTTACTAGGTTTTTTGAAAGCCGTCCTAATCATTCCGAAGAAGTGTGACATTTCGCAGTTCATAACTACTTTAGACACTATGTGGAGAGTACAAAATCTTACTAAAGGTCAAATCACTAAGAAGAATAATCTCCTAAAAAGGCTTAATTTGAGTCATGCCGGTAAGTTCCTTATAAATCATTAATCATAGCTCTAACATACATATTTGATGTCTATATTGATATCATAAAGAGTGAGTGCTAATTTCGTTTGCGTATATCCTGAAGGTAATCTCCGGAAGTACGGCACTTATTTTACAAATTGTTTAACCTTTTGAAAGGTACATTACTCCGAATGGACATAGGCATGGACACATATATCAAGTGTATCTGTGAATTCGGGACGTGCCTGTAGATAAATACATAGATATATCTATAAGATATATATCTATCCTATATCTTTATAGGAGTTTATTTTAGTATAAAAAGTGTAAGGACATATCTAATTACAGTTAAAGGAGTTACTTACAAAAACATTTTCGGTATATACAACATTTTATCATTATTGACATTAGGCCAAAGAAGACGAAATTGAATTAAAATTAATTTATTTTTTGTTCTCAAAGTTATAAATCAATTTCGTATTAAAAATGTCAGACTCCTTGTATTGCAGATAACAAAAATGTAACTAACATCAGAGACTGGAGAACAAAGATTCATTTGTCACATAAATGTCTGTCTTACATATAAATCGAACCCGTGGGCCCTCAGCGGGTTTAGTCAAGAAGACAAATTATATCGTAGTGATATAAAAGCGATGAGCAGAGAGAATTGTTGGATTTTTGTTATATTCGTTTTTATTGATTTACCTACAAATTTTGACCGCCTATATAATCTATAATTGTGAACCAAATAAATGTAAGTGTTAAGCGTTTGTTTAAAATCATAATTTATAAAACTAGTTTACCTGATAACTAATCTTTAGTGGCAAAGTTTTTAAAACGCTTCAATATTAATGTATCGGTAGATTGTTATTGTTAGGCTGCTGTAGTTCTGCCATGTCGGAGGCCGTAGGGCGGAATTAGAACTACCGACGCTTCGGTGGTCATTATCCTTTGACCAATCCGCTCTGGAACCTATAACTACCTTCTATGCTTTTTTAATTATGAAGTGAGAGTCGTACTCTGCGCTAGGCTGCATAAGGATTGTAACCATGCATGTGACTTTGCATTACGTCTCAAATTTTATGACTACCCTATCTAATCAGTTACTTCAGATTGATATAACATGTCAGGTTGAAAACGCATCATATGTGGCTGGTATTTGTATAGTATTTAAATCAAAGTTATAATAATGAAACCCTTCCTCGTCATTGTGTCATAGATCCATGTCGGGAATAGCTATTAACCTAGTAAATATAGAACAAATATCACTCATTTTTTATTAGTAGACCATCCCTCAGTTATGTTACGACAAAAGAAGCTTTTGTTAATGTAGTAATTCGATTTGCTACACAAAAGTTAAAAGGTTTTAGATGTATTCTTCTCTCTTGATATTATTATATTAGATATATTATTAAGAAATAAACTAATATTATTGAAGTAAATAAAAAATTGGTTGAAGATATATTGGGTAAAAAGTGAAATTAGTGAGGGCTGTACTTTAACAGTTTTCTGTGTCTAGACTATGTTTTCAAAATGACTGAACAGATTTTATTGTAGTGTAATTCTATCTAGAAAGTTTTAGTACTTATCTTATCTCAATATCTTAGAAAAAAAATAAGTTCACCTATTCAAACCCCCGCTGTAGGCATCCCTGGTATTTTAATATCTGACAAACGAGCAGACAACTCACCTGATGGTAAGTGGGCTCTAAAGCGATACAGGCCAAGATGGAAGCGTGGGACCAAATTATTACTCACCATCTGACATTGCCACCGAAAAACCTAAAAACATTTCGCGTTTAGTTTAGTTAAAAACTGGTGGCTAGCCCGGCAGGTAAAATACCCTACTCATATACGAGACATATCAAAAACTGACTGATACTGAGCTAGTGACCAGGAATAGAACCGTGTTTAGCGGGTGCACCTCGAGCCAGGGGGGTTGAGTTGGACTCTACGATGGCTGGAGCCTCATACGACTCCAACTTTCTTTTTGCGGGTGGCATTAACATCATAAGCAACAATGACTAGAAAACAAAAATTTGTATGTAAAAAATGCAGCCAATGGCACTATTAACTAATGGGGTCGTTTGTCAATATCTTAAAAATTAAAAGCTAACGAAGCTCCATTTATCATAGCGCCTTAATTTCAAGGGATAACGTTCACCGTTACTAAAAGTATAGGAATCTTGGAGGTTGAATATATGTAAACTTGAGACACACATTGCGTCAAATTATACAAAAGACCGAGGACTATAATCTGCCGTTGTGTGTTGCGTATGTGGACTATGAGAAAGCCTTTGATTCTATCGAGACCTGGGCGGTACTAAATTCTCTCCAGCGGCGCCGGATCTACTACCGGTATATCGAGGTGTTGAAGTGTTTGTACTCATCTGCCACCATGTCCGTCAGAGTACACGACACAGCAACGAACCCCATCCAACTGCAGAGAGGTGTCAGACAAGGGGATGTCATATCCCCAAAACTGTTCACCGCTGCGTTGGAAGACGTGTTCAAGCTGATGGAGTGGAAACGACGTGGCATCAACATCAATGGCGAATACATCACACACCTGCGATATGCTGATGATATAGTCATCTTGGCGGGTTCCCTGGAAGACCTTGGTACAATGCTTGGGGACTTGAAGAGCGCCTCACAACGGGTGGGTCTTAAGATGAACATGGACAAGACGAAAATCATGTCGAATGTCCATGTCTCACCCGCACCGGTTGTTGTTGACGGCGCTGCTCTCGAAGTTATAGACGAGTACATTTACCTAGGATAAGTGATCCAAATGGGTAAGTCCAACTTCGAGAAAGAAGTCACTCGTAGAATCCAACTCGGATGGGCTGCGTTCGGGAAACTACGTCATATCTTGTCGTTCAAAAAGTTACCTTAGTGCCTGAAGTCGAAAGTGTTCGAGCAGTGTGTGTTGCCAGTGATGACATATGGATCCGAGACGTGGTGCTTCACTATTGGCCTAATGCACAAACTCAGAGTCGCCCTGCGGGCTATAGAACGAGCTATGCTCGGTATTTCTCTACGCGATCGAATAAGAAACGATGAAATCCGTAGACGAACGAGGGTAACCGACATAGCCCAGAGAATTAGCCGGCTGAAGTGGCAATGGGCTGGGCACATAGTTCGAAGAACCGATAACCGTTGGGAAAGAAAGGTCCTCGAATGGCGCCCACGTCTCGGAAAAAGGAGCATAGGACGCCCCCTGACCAGGTAGACTGACGACCTGAAGAAGACAGCGGGCGAAACACAAAACAGGGTGTCGTAAGAGGCGACAGAAGTCAGCCTGCTTGGTGGTAGAGCTTCACGTATAGATTATATTATCAGTATTATTATTAAGTGATTAATATTATTACTGGTATTATTATCTTTCCGTAAAGCCTCCTGCTTGAGTCAGCCGCTAAACGACTCGTCGTGTTCCGGCTGGGGGCTTGAGAGCCAGTTCTTTCTTTCTTTTTTACCTTCTTCCAATTTCCTGGCCGACAACGCATCAGTGATACCCTTGGTTTTGCTGAAGTCCATGGGCGACGGTGACCACTTACCATCAGGTGGCTCGTCTGCTCGTTTGTAGACTATTAACATAAAAAAAAGCGGGCATCCGCTGGATTCAGAGGGCTCAGGACCGATCAGAGTGGAACAAGTTAGGGGAGGCCTATGTCCAGCAGTGGACCTCCAAAGGCTGATGGATGGATGGATGGAGAGTACGATAATTTTAAACCTTGGATAACAACCTCAGTTTTGAAGATGCAGCAAAACTATAAATTTGCTGAATTAAAATCTCCTTTGTATGGATGCTGCACGGGTACTCTTTGTACATTGGAATAACTTTCTTTTTTGGTATTAAAACTTTTATACTATTTTTTAGTATTTTACTGGGGAAGCATAATCGCAATGTGGCTACACTCAATGATGGGTCTTGTGCTTACGCTGTTTCGGCAATTTATCCTCAACCAGGATTGTGCGTTGGAGCTACCGTTCGCCTGTGTGTATCCCTTCGATCCTGTCCAGAATTGGTTCATTTACCTACTTACTTACGCTTTTCAATCGTATTGTTGTAAGTATAGTAAGAAATAAGCACATATATGTATACAAATATCTATGATTACACTAAAACATGTGTAGTCTCTGAATTGATTTGATTATACAACGGTATTTTAAGTAAAGTGGCAAGTCGCGATTGAAATTATCTTTCTACATTAAATATTAAAAACATGCTGGATTACGTCTAAGGACTACATATAAGAAATATATAATTTTAGCCTAACTGTCTGGTTTATCAGTAATTTATATGTAGTTATCACATCAGATTGCTTGAGCGTATTTTATATTAAATTAATGTCTGAGATTGTTCATCGGCGAATTAAAAACGGAGCATGTGTCAGGTTAGCATACTTTGGTTTCAAGTTATTTGGAAAATAATTTATAACATTTTTGAATTTATAGGGTTCTCAGTAGATAATAATCATTTTAATATTTTAGGTTTGTTTCGTGCCCCCACGTCCACGTATAGAAAACGTAGAAATGCTTCCAGAAAAGGAATGTCTGGCGATGCACACTGATGTGCAAATATATTTTTGAAAAATCCTTTCAACGCTATTATTTTAAATCTTATCGATTGATTTCAGTTTTCGGACTGGCGTATTTCTACATTGGCACAGAATTTCTTATGATAACTTTAAGTGCTTTTGTCACCGCGGAATTTACTTTGTTACGAGATGATCTTCTAGATGTCACGCCATTTGGCGATGAGGTACAGGCTGGAAGGGGATTTGAACAGAGAGTTGGATTGCTCACGACACAAGAGTTCATTTGCAGACATCAAAAGTTGATACAGTAAGTTTAATATGTATACAATCAATATTTACACTTTGGATTTTTATGTTTGGCATACAAAAATAAAAAAGTAAAAAATATCAAAATTTTTATTTGAAACTAGTAAATGTAATCAGGGTAAATGTAGATGTTGATTTCAAAATAATAATTTTCTCCTACAGATTTTTTACTTTTCTATTACAGTTTATAAGTACCGTGAATTCTTTATTATTTATGAATAAAGTCATGAGTATTATAGATCTGTTACAAAAAGGAACTCGTACTAATAAATAATCTACTCCATAACAGTCCGAATGCATTACTTCTTCTACTTTCTGTCGCTCTTTCTAACAAACAAAGTATTCTACATTAGCCCCGACATCTAATGTTTCCAATTATCCGTAACTCTTCCTAATAAACAAAGTATTCCATACCAGTTGATATATCTCATGTTTTCCATTTTACGTATTTCTTTTCAATAAACAAAGCATTATACAGCTGTACCAACATATTAACATTCCTATTTTTTTAATACATTTTGTTGTAGCTTAACAAAAGAACTGGATAACATCTTTAACAAGATGATCTTCATTAATCTGTTATTTGCAACGGTTACCAATTGTTTTTTCGGCTTTAGTGCGACGGTAAGTACACCATACATTTTATAGTGCACAGTAAGATGAAAGAGAAGAAACACAAAACGAGCAAAGCCACCTAATATTAAGAAGTCACCGCTCAAATAGACATTCTTAACACCAAAGATGTCACCAAAACTTTGTCAGCCACGAAAAACCAAAAATAAACAGAACAGAAGGTAACAGGAAACTCGCTGGTAAACTGACTCATCAAATCAATAACTGGATCACGATAAAACAAATGATGGTTTATTCTATAAGGATAATGGTAGTAAGCCAGGCAAGTAGAGAACACTACTGAAATTCACGAGTACTATTGGGATTGAACTGGATGGTACAAAAGCCAAGGATCTCCAACATAATGGGCTTGACGCTATCGCATCGTTGATGAAGCCTTAAGTAATTGAATGATAATACATCAGCGGCCTGGATAAAAATTAAAGTTAAGTGAGGTTAAAGGTAGAAGGGATTCAAAAAGCACACAATAATTATATTATACTGTGTGGTACTTTTGCGTTACTATAATTTCTGTAATCCGTACGTCATTTGAATAAAATTCAAAAAATGTGGCCACTGTATTAATGAAATTGGGGATTCGTATATATATGTATGTGTATGTACGCAATATGTTATATCACGTTCCTAGGTTGCAGTATTCATGTAATTAGACGAAATAAATGTTTTCTTACTTTCTCTCTTCTTACTTTCTTTAAATATCAACACTGATAATATTTTTGTCATCATATGGCTATTATTATATAAGGATTTTCTTTTAATAACCACCTTTATTGTTGTCACGTCATTGTCGTTGACGAATAGGTCTTGATAAATTGGTTATGAGGTTTCAGCTTCTCATCTGGTAAAAATTGTTTCGACTTACAAAGTACTGAATGAAAATTGGTTTCAGTAATATATTCATAGAAACGTTTTCAACATTTTTACTATATTATAAGTTTTTTTTATGAATTAAGATTATTTTTTTAATTAATTAATACACATTAAGAACATCACATTACTGTATTAGCAACACAACTTACAACTAGCAAAATGATTTCCTAACATACAATTAATTTTTATATTCTGCGATGAGTGCTGCCATCTATATCATACTAGGGTATAATGGTTATAAGTTAATTAGCTACTAGATTAACATAGATTAACTTCCATTCAGTATTGCAACAGCGAACATTCATTTAAAACATTTATTTTTGAACTTTTCTCTTGACATTTTTCTTGTTGTCTATAGATGAATTCTAATCTCGTCTACGAAACTCGCTCTTTGTAAGGTTTCGATATCCGTACATTATTAAGTTCTACAACATTAATTAAAATCACGCTTAAAATAACTCACGGCTTTACCGTTTATGTTGAATTTAAATAACTTTAATTTAAATGATAATCCCGTAGCGTACAGTCACTGCGATTTCTACATTTAACAGAGTATTCTAGAAATCAGTAGATTGTTTCGAGTCTGGTTAAATTGGAAAGTTATTCGTTAGACGAATTTATTGATGGAGGAAGTGAGACGAGTGGTATACGCAAAGGTATTTTTTGTAAGAATAATGTCGGCATACGCTTTAGAGGGAGACCGCTGGCATTACTATTGTAGATAACTTAGTGCAAGAGTAATGTTTGGGATAACTTTATAAAATATTAATTGAAAGTTACGTTTTTAAAGATCAAAAAGTATTTCTATGAAAGCTAACTAGTGTATACGAGTTTATTATGGGAGACTTAAGTTTGAGCAGAAGAGTTTTTGTAAAATTTTGTTCTGTTCCTCAAAGTCCCATATGATAGGTTCACGTTATTACAAGTAGTATGTTTTGCTCGAACCCATAACCAATTCCCTAATTCATATTATTTTATTCATTTATTTTAGGTATCGCACGGAGTAGAGGATAAGGTAAATAATTACCTCGCGATTCTGGTGTTGATGTTCCCCATATATGTATTCTGTTACTACAGCGATTTACTTAAGGAAGAGGTAAATATATAATACAACATATAATTTTAATAATATCAAAGTTTACATACAGATAGAGACGTCTCGATGATTAATTGAAGTCAAACTTAAGGCAAAAATCACTTTTTACGAGGAAATTATTAATTTAAATACTTGTACTAGTAGTGAAGTAAGTGAAGTTACCTAAGCTAAACCAAATACAAAATGGCGTGTATGTAGTTCACATACGGCAAAAGTGAATCTTTCAGAAAACTACATTTCGAGAGAACGAGATGAATGTAGAGTACCAGGTATAGGATATTTGTACATGTAGGGTTTATTTATTAATAATCTTAATTTAAAAATATATTTTACATTTTATTCTACATAGATATTAGATTTCGACACGCTCAAAAAATTTTTATTTATTCAATTGATAAAAATATTCACATTAATCACCATCATCATCATTTAAGTCGAACAACGCCCACTGCTGGGCGTGGGCCTCCTCCAAGGATCACGTTAATAATACACGTGAATAGTAAATCACGTTGGCTATGACACTTTCGGTTAAGATTTCGTTATATTCAGGCACACACGCGTAATAACTTTCTTAAAACTTTCTTTCTTACCTTCTTCTCATTTCCTGGCTGACAACGCATCATTGATACTTTTGGTCTTGCTTATGTCCATGGGCGACGGTGACCACTCACCGTCAGGTGGCTCGTCTGCTAGTTTGTTCGCTATTAACATTAAAAAATATAACACACAAACATAAAAAAGTAGAACCCTAGGACTAGAGCAAGTATTAAACAGTGCAGTATAGATAATATATTCACTATAATGCCTTCTCTCTCATTTCGCCTCGGCAATATACAGACGCACCCAAGCACACATACATACGTATACCGCTTAATGGACAAGAGTGAGGAGGCAATGAAGTATGAAGTCCGAGTGATGTGAAACACTATTAAATGTACTTTATCTCATTCTCTCGCAGGCTGAATCCTATAGATGTTGGCGTTTGTACCTTTTTACTGTCGCTTTTTCATTTCATCGAATTTCAAATTTGGTACTAAAGAAGATTCACTTCAAAAAAATTATGCTATTTTGACTCAATGAAGTTGCTTGAAAAAAAGACCACGACGAGAATAATTAAAAATATTGCATTCTTTCGCTTGTAAGAGAATTATATAATTCGTGTATTTTTATATATGATAATATTTTCTGCTTATAATTTTACTACATAATATGCCTGTTTTAGTAAGATTACCGTATTAAGATATGTGTCATACATTCCATAAGTTTTCGTAAATCTTCAAAGTATATAAAAATACTTAATATTTTTGTTTGTTGCCAATACTGTTTTTTTAAATTAAAAACATTAATCTGCGGGGTTACTGAAATCTGTACAATTACAATAACGGATTAAATTAAATTTCAATAAGGGAATGATTAGTCTGGCAGTTTTGTTTAATGGAAAATTCAGTTTGATAAATCCCTCCCCTGAATTAGACAGAGCTCAGACTAACCCACTGAAAATGGAAATAAAGACATGTTATTAAATAAACTGAACTCATAACATTTTTTATTACTTAATACTGAACATTTTTTTTTACATGGAAAGCCGCGGTGGATCGCTAGAAATTTATAAAAAAAAATTGATCTCGTCCTGTGATTTTTTATTTTATTTTATAATTTTTTCTAATTCAAAACTAGTTAATTCTTTAGGTATTCAGTCATCAACACGATGTTTTTAGCTTCTACTAGCATTTCGAAATAATGCTTTAACATTTAAGAAAAGAACAGAGAAATAAACTCCTCAGTGCAAATTAACATACTCGTATCGCAATTACAAAGTAAGTTTTAACCTACGCGGGTTCGGTTGCGACACTGTTATTTACAGGGGTCCTTGACATATATATATTTATTTGTACATAATACCACTTTATCACTGAAGATTTTATTTTCTTTCAAATATCAAAATATAGTGTAGTAGAAAATCGGATAATCCATATCAGTATCCATAACTGATACACCAAACGGTCATTATATCTTTTTAATTGTAACTATGACAAATACCTGTCAATTAAAACATAATCATAAAACGAGGTTCTAAAAACGCTTCGCAATTGGCCTTTAATAACAAAGTTTTCATTACGATCTACCAGACAGTTTTTTTTATACAAGCGTAATTTTTCTCGTGCAAAAAAGGTAATCATAAAATGTGAAATTTTTTCAAACCAATATTTACCGTTACACGTTAACCTGATACCTATTAGCAAATTGATGAAAAAACATATTAAACTCCTTTGTTTGCAGAGCTCCGGCATAGCGGCTTCCGCGTATGAGAATTTATGGTTCCAGGGCAACACACGGTATCAGAAAATAATAAGTTTCGTCATTATGAGGTAACAATATACTCAGATTTTTATCAGCATTGTCTTGTCTTCCGTGACTAAACTTTATTGACAATACTGCTACATAAATAATCATTGACGAACCTATATGGCATTAAAAAAAGTATAAGTTCAAAGATAGGATAAAAACGTCCGTGAAGGACAAAAATTAGTCTATTATATTTAAGATATATGTACATTACCATACCTTAAGCAAATTAATAAAAATATATGTATATATAACATAGTAATAGAGATTCTGTAGTTTTAAGTAATCCCAAGTGTAAAACCTTCGCTGAGGCAACCACTCGCTAGCAGGTAAAGCCGAACGGTGAAACCTGCGCACAAGTGGCGTGGCGTCAACGGGGGTTCACATCGGAGCATAATCAAAAAATTTAAGAAAACACAAAAAAGGCACGGACGAAAAGTATGTGGAGCAGAAATTTCATTAATGAAAAAAAAAAGATAGGATAGATTAAACGGAGAAGAGATTTTAGCCTATATAGTCTGCCAGGTAAGTCAATAGATGGTTTACAGAGTTCACAGATAAATATATAGAAAATTGTAACATCAATTGGCTACAATATTATTTCTTCTATAAAAAAATATTCATAATCTTTTTTACACAAATATCTGCGTGATCGTTTTTCCTACGCTTATCCTTCATTTGCCTGTTGTAGATTTCGATTCAGGACTCTTCTTAACTACCCGACCAATAAAAGTTGTGCCTATTCCAACTCCTTCATTGTGCAGGCAGGCAGACTCTGGTACCCGCTGCCGTTAAATCTACTCGAATATGTAATGAAATCTGTATTTACGTTCAAGAAAACAATCAAAGAACAATGTCTTTCCTTATTTCTACAATATTTGTAGATATTTATTTCTTTGTCATTATTTATCTGTTTAGAATTATATGTAATGTACATTTTATTGTAGTATTATCTGTGTGTAGTTTATGTATGTATGTCAGATATATACATATTTATGTATTTTATGTATGTATTTTTTTATTATGTTTTTTTGTTCTTATTGCGTACGTTTCAAGATTTGCTCGTTTTTCTTAACGTTTCTTTTTCTGGGTCTATTGGGAAAGATGTCTATATGAAGTAAGTAGTAGCCCTGCACCCAATTACCTTTTGTAATTTGTCTTGCTGTATTTCTATGAGAACATTAATAGTTAAAAAAGGTAACATTAACATGTGGCTTGCTTGGTGGATTATGAGCTTATAATTGCACAGTATAATCAGAGTTCATCAGTAAGACAGTTTTAATAAATTACTAGCTATACTCTGCGCGCGTTGCTACTCCACCAACTAAAATCAGTTGGAAGGAAAGATATTAATTACACAAATATTCAATTCATTTTGAGGTCAAGGCAATATATGAAATTCATTGGAATGACAGTGGCGCCATCTATCGAAAATTGGTCGTACCAGCTCAGAAACTCGTGGGCTCATGCATAACAACTTTGCTAAAGATCATCACATGATCAAATGCATAGTTTACGATTCTATAAAGGACATACAAACAAACATTAATTTATATATTTATAATAGGTCTTTACCTATGAAATTGCCATTTTTCATGAAATATGTGAAGCGTATTTTTTATCTATATTTTTTATTTCTATTAATCAAAGTAATCACCCATGCAATCAATGCATCTTTGCCAACGCATTGGTAGCTTATTGATGCCCTTTTTGAAAAAATCTGCTGGACGGGAGACAACAAATTCTTCAAAGGCATTTTGTACTGCCTCTCGGGTATTGAATTTTTTTCCCGCCAAGAAGTTATCCAAATTCTGGAAAAAGTAGAAGTCTGTAGGCGCAAGGTCTGGTGAGTACGGCGGATGACGGAGAACTTCCAACCCAAGCTCTTGTAGCTTAGAGACCATCTGCTGTGCAGTATGAGGTCGCACGTTGTCGTGCAGGAGTAGTGGAGCCGAACGATTCACCAAAGCTAGTTGAAGCCGTGCGAGCTTCGCCATCATTGTGTTCAGTTCTTCACAATACACATCTGCAGTAATGCTCGTCCCGTTTGGTAAGAAGCTGTGATGAATTACACCCGTGTTAGACCACCAAACAGTGACCATCACTTTTCTAGGGGTAAGTTTTCGTTTAGGGCATTGTTTGGGTGCTGAACCAGGGTCCAACCAACTTGCTGAGCGCTTACGATTGTCGAACAGGATCCATTTCTCGTCACAAGTAACAATGCGGTTGAGAATTCCTTCATTAGTATGCCTGTTGAGCAGTGCAAGGCACGTCTCGACGCGTACTTCGCGCTGGCGATCATTAAGTTCGTGGGATACCCACTTGTCAAGCTTTTTTACCTTGCCAATTTGACGCAAATGGACCAATATTGTTTTTATGCTAATATCGAAAGCTGCTGCTAATTCAGCCGTAGATTGAGTTTCATCAGCTTCCACAATCGCCTTTAATTCGTCATTGTCGACCAAAGTTTTCGGACGACCACGAGGTTCATTTTTCAGGGCAAAATTTCCAGAACGGAAGCGGGCAAACCAATAACGGGTGGTGCGTTCGTTTGTAGTGTTCGCTCCGAAAACGTCGTTGATGTTGCGTGCCGCTTGTGCCGCTTTGCTGCCACGACGGTACTCATACTCCATAATTACTCGAATTTTTAACGTATCCATGATGACGAAAAATGTTCGAATGCGTTGAAAACAAAACACTAACTATTAAACAAAAGACGATTTTAGAAAAAAGAATTCCATGTTTTAAAAATAAAATTAATGTGAAATTAGAATTATCAGCCAAAAATAAATATTTTGAAACGGCCAGTACAGCAGAACGGCAATTTCATAGGTAAAGACCCTAATTTTATATCTATATCTATATATATAGATTTATATCTATATATATAGATAACATAAAAAATTCATTATTTATTATATTCGTAATTAGTTATTATTATGTGTGAGTTTCATATTTTACTTTGTATTATAGTGTATAACTTCTCTGCAGGGAAATTTGTATTCCCTAGATGTCTTTTTAAAAGTATGTATATTTCTCCGAAATTTAAAAGGAAACGGGTAACTTTATCGGTTCGTCGACTCGGAACCATCAACTCAGAATCGGTACTGTATTTTGACGCCAACTCGCAAAATAATGAGATCGATTCATGAAAATTAATGAAGATAAAAATCGATTTACGTAGGTATTTTTGTTACGTTTCCAGGTCACAGAGGCCTTGCTGTCTAACTTCATTGGAATATACGCCGATAACGCTCAATACATTTACAAAGGTAATAACGCTCAATACATTTACATTTACATTAATTATAGTGTTGTAATATTTTGTGCGATGAGTTAACGCTATTTGTATCTCTTATTGTATTTTGTAAATAGCACATATTATAATAGGTCGTGTTACTCTGCGTAACTAAGTTTGATATTTCACAAACGCTGTTATAAAAACCTAAAATGGCTAGCAAGGCGTTGCATTTGTGACTCCTCTGATATTGCCCAAGGCCATATTTAATGTCTACCTTACCTTCTTAGAGTCTGTCATTATGTTTGGGGCGGTTGAATTTAATTATATGTGTGTGTAGACATTTATTATTGTTCTTCGAAATATTATTATTATTCTTCGAAAAAATATTACTCCCAAAATCCTCCTCATAAAAATGATAACAAATTACAGCCTACAACTTTTCATATTTTTAGCAATTTACATTTGCTTATTTATATTTTCAGGTCGTAAGTACTACGTGGTCTTACTTCTCGCTTGCTATAAGTCTGTATTCAAAAGATTAGAATGCCTTTTTACATACCTTATAAATAGTTTAAATCACAAATGTAATTTCAATTTACTGTTATATGTATTATTAGACTCTTTGCAAAATGTTCAATGAAATTCAATAAAGTATTAGAAAACTGGAGTAAATATTTATTTTATTAAATGTAACACTGGTAATCCAGTGTGTTTTATAAGATCCAGGAGTTACAAATATGGGGTACTGAATGTATGATCTCGCAGTTACAGTCCCACAGAACTAATGAAGCGCAATGGCCGCCTGTAAGATTGAATTCAAGCCAACGTCCTCAACTCGTGTAACATTTTCCTGAACATCTGACGTAGCTACTGGGAAAGATCCGTCCGGTAAGCGGATTCTATTTCTGCCTGTTTACCACCAGCCTTCTAGTTTGTAGTATAGAGAGCCAGTATTCAGCTGGTGTCGCGTTAACGCGGTGGTAACGCCTTTGGTGTTACGGACGTCCTTGGGCAGCGGTGATTATTTACCATCGGGCGACTAACGGAAACAATCCGGTAAACTCAACGTACTAACGGTAAGTTTCATCATGGAAGATGAACCGTGGAAGAATGTATGTTTAGGATTCTATGAATACTAGAAAAATATCCGTGGGAAATTATCTTCGATATTTTTTTTTGTTATTTTAAATATCTACAGACATTTTTATGGCTCTCGATTACTATACCACTTACCTAAAATCTTCAGAAACTCCTAATCAATGAGATGCTGCACTACACTCACAACATAGATACTGCAGCTGCATTCCGATCTCCTTTAAGAATGAGGGCAAATAAATTATAGTATGCAGGCTAAATGGCTGGTATTCTACACGCACTTTAGAAAGCTATATAGAGCTCTATCAATTACGCTGATTTCTTTACGATATTTTGGTCGTAACCTGTAACGGCATTAAAGGTTTACTCACAGCTTTGACCTGCATTTCACTGGCCATCTATGTGAACAATTCAATTACGCCTTGAACGCTGAGCGCGGCTTGATTGATATTTGGACCGCTTTCACAGTAATTTTGCAGGTAGATTGTGTTGAAAAATGTATTTTCTACTCGTTCTTTTAAGCTTTGATTATTATGTGCGTAAAAGTAACACGTAAAATAAACTTCCGAAGTAAACATTTAAGATACTGCAAACAGTAATAGGAATGGCAGAAGAAAAAATGGATTATTGTGGCATAATTTTAATCAGTAAGAGCCACGTCGTTTTTAGGTATCTAAAATAACTTATTAAGACTCTTTAAGTAATTGATATTAAATTACTGATTATTTCGAAAATAGCCCTAATTAATATAGGTCACTACTAGATTCTAGTTAGTTTTCAGTTTGCAGAGTTACATCTCAGAATGTATTACTGCACTAATGAGCCCGTCTGAGCTAAGGCACGACACTTGTAGCTCATAACTCACTGACAACATAAGTTTCGCTGTATGATACATTTAAAGTGGTTTAAGTTGAGGTCACTGAGCATGTCGCTAGTAGAAAAGAGGATGTGAATACAAGTGCACACTAACAAATGAGGTATGTCGACTTAAACTAGGAGCTCTATTATAACTTTACATTGTTCGTGGAACCATTCGCCCAGGGCTGGACACGTTTAGGAACTCCGGGTTGGTGTATGTTGCTCTAAGGTTTTTGTTCGTGTTTGTAAGAAATGTGTTGGTACCAGTAATGCTAACAAATGAAATGTTTCATATCAGTCCTGGCAGTGTTTTTAAGTAAGCAATATAATTGTGATTAACTTTAAATGCCACTGTATTTCTATTGCTTGTGTGTTTCGTTATCGAATTTTTAATACAGAAAGTCAATGTCAAGTGATTTGGTTATTTCTGTCCTTGCATATTTGCAACACCATAGGCAATGTTAATGTGTTGCTGGGAAAATGGAATTGGTAAATAACACTGATTGTTAGTTGCCTCTGGAAGATAATGGAACGGTTCATGAATTTTTTCCCAAATCCACCTAACTACCGGCCGCACATACATTTGTTAAATAATCTGTCACGACCAAATTTACAATTGACACAAACCTTTCGACTACGACCGCTTTGTTTAACCTGCTTGTCGTTCGCATTCTGGGGTACTGGTCGTAACTAGGACGCTATGAATCGCCCGTTCTATGCCTCAATTTACTCGTATCTTAGAATTTAGGGTTTTGGTAAGGTTTGGTGTTGGACAATGATTTAATGTGTTGATTTTGGCCTGTACATATATTTACGGCAAACATTTTTCAGCCCTAGTATTGCTCTAATTTTTTTAAGCTTTTATTCTCAAGCCTTCTGTATTTTGACAGGAAGGTTGGAATCTACGCAAACAAACCTCTCATCTATTCATAGTATATATAGTATATGAAGAGTTACCTTGAGACTTACCTTTGGAGACATACATTGCTTACATTATTATCATGTACATTATAATGATTAATGCATCACTCTTGAGCTCGGGTATTCAATCACAATTTGATGGATAAGGCTAATGAGCTGACAAGTGGAAATTTTGAATAATATGGAGATTTATCAGGTACTTACAGTTACTTAATTTCTTTCACCGACGCCAGTGAGAATCAATTTTAAATCACTACTACGTGCAGTATTCGAACTCCAGATCACTTGTGAGACAGATGTTCAAACTACCAGGCTAACATTATATTCCATGCATGATAAAAATTGTAATTATAGATCGTGAATTAATTAAAATATCAAGTAATAGCATTAGCTATAATATAGTGGTTGGAAATTTCATATTAGTTCTCTCTAACCGAGTGCATCAAAGTATTTGTGAATATGAATTCGTTACAATACTCGTTTGCTGTTAGTTGGACGCGCTTTGAATGTCACTGGTGCCTTTATGCACAGCAGTATTGTACACATTACAGTGTAAATATCTAAAATTTACAGTTATATTCAAGTGTATTTGATAGGGAGGGACCATCCACGACTGTTTCTGGTTTATTCGACTCGATTAATTCTGGTTGCATGTGTAATCGTATCTGCTTTCAAACTAAGCTTAATTAATATCTCCGAGCTGCAAATAGACTAGAGGACTTTATTACTGTACAGTACAATGTAAGATTGTATTTTTATCGAAAACGTATTCCACATATGTTCAGCGTTTGAGCGCTGCATCTTTGAGGATACAAAAAACGAAGTATGTCTTATAATGCTAAGTTTTCAATGTTGATGTCAAGCAATGTTAATCTAAGACAGAGAAGCAACATGAAGTACTTATCTCAAATGTTGATATGTCAAAGTTGGGCCTGTTGTTTTTTTATTATTCTTTTGTTTGGGATTGCGTGATACTGTGAAAACGATATTATTTGCAAAAACAGTAGTAAGTATAGGTCAGATCTGTAAACATTTAGAACATTGGCAACAAATTGATTCCAATTCTATATTGTAAGGTAGTAAAATGATAATAATTCAGTAACTGCATTTTAATACCAACTATATTTTTTTTTCCGAGGCGGGGGATCCACCGTCGATCGCCTTTTTTTTCAGTTATTTTCTACCAATGACGTTCCTGTCAAACTGTATTGTTTAGTATACTTTTATAAGGAAAATCCATTCAACCTAAGCCTAGACGAATAATACTATAATAAATGAAAAGGCTTTAATTTTAAAACCATTAATATGGAAATATATGTATATTATTCTAAAGTAGATATGTCTTAGCTTCTAATCTCTGTAAATAATTTAACCCTAATAAGATGAAATAAAAATTGTGAAGTGTTCTTTAATAAAACTACTTTACAATTTAACATAAACTTTAGTTGGAACTTGAAAAGCAAATACGAGTAATCATGAATGTTGTCTCAGATCAGAGTAGGTATACCTGTTACCGGCGGTAGGCAAAATTTGATGATTCATTCACGATAACAACAGGATTCCCGTTGGACGCCCGTAACTTGTTATCGATCTCAATTAAGAGCAATTACCTGATACTCGTAACTGGAAGGATGCTCATTTGGATTTAAAATCGTGTTTTGCATTGGGGTTTCTGAAAATTATGCAAAAATAAAAAAATATTGCGGATAAGATTTTATTTTTACATGTTTCTGGCAACTCCGCCATAATCTGCACAAAGTTTCAAGCGTCTAAATTAATTTTTGAAACTATATTTCCGGTCCACCTCTGACACCCTTTTCACAGCCTGTTCGAATGGTGGCACATCTTCCGAAGGCCCCTTTAAACGGATATTTTTATTTTATAGAATAAAAAAAGCGATACGGTTCTAAACTTGTTACTGTACATATTGTGCTATTATTATTATATCGATATACAATATCATCGTAGAGTGTCCCAAAAAAGAAAATAAAAAACCTACATTCTATTATAATTCCGTGAAGGTATCTTTTGGATTTGCAAAAATCGCATGAGGTGATCTCGTAGGAGCAGTCTGATTCTTTTTTCTTTTACACACACACACACGCGCGCGCGCGCAACACACGCTCGCACGCATACACACGCTCGCACGCACACACGCATGCACGCACACACACACACACACACGTGCGCGCGCGCGCACGCACACACACACACAACGTTCACACACGGGATTGCGGGATCTGTCGGATTGAGCAGAACTTGTTGAAATTACTGTTATGCTATTTTTTGTTTTGTTTCCTAATAATATAAATTGTTTTTATTTTAAATCTTTAGTTAATTAGGTAAATACGTAGGTAGTAGGTTAAATATGAGGTTCATGTGTAGGTTCTTTGAAATGTTCCACTATTTTTTTTTTGCTGTGTTTTGTTTAGTTATTGTGTTCTATTCTATAAGTTAAGCATTTAGTTAATAAATATATGTATATGTATATTTTTATGTCACTGGTCGAACTGCACGAATTGGGGTTACCCTGAAAACCAGCGGCCGTGGTTTTCTGCGGCCATTGCTGAGTGTGCCCCCATTTCATCAAGTTTGTACTACTGTTAAATCAATTATATATACATATAATAATCATAGTATTAAGTTTATTCTGTACTGTAGTGTTAACTTGAAGAAATAAATGTTATTCTATTCTATT